>JAVDPK010002570.1:209132-224617 GCA_034780415.1 Cichlasoma orientale | reverse complement strand
ACAATATTATCGTTAATCGCAATAATTTCTGAGACAATTAATCGATTAGCAAAATTTGTTATCGTGACAGGCCTAGAAACAACATCAGCACCTGCCCTGTCTGTGGTGCAGTTTTTGCTGTCATACTACAAATAGGGGACATTTCAGTGCTTTAACCATTACGTCAGTTTTTCCTCTATTTTGCCACTTTGAAAACACAGGAAGTGATTTCCACCCATTGGCTCCACAAACCTCCACTTTTCCTCACTTAGTTCATTACCTTATAAATGTTCCGACCGGGTTTTATTAGGATTTGCCCTTATCTCCCAACTCCTCAGAGTGCGTCCTGTCCGGTTACAGTCACGGGCTGACAGCGTGATAATAACAGACACGACCACTTCACATTTTGCCTGTCGGACTCTGAGTGTGTCGGAGCTCAGATGTCTGCCATTCCTTCCATGTTCTGTGTTTGCGTCCGTGTTGTCCTGATATGGACACGAAAAAAAAAAAAATCCCACAATGATGTCGTTACAATGCCAAGCAGGCGCTTTCCAAACTAGGAGAAATTGTTTGTTCTGCTTAAGACATGCGACACATACCCCTCATTATCATTTTGCATAACATCTCAATTTCTTTTTCTTTGTAATTGAAAACAGCCAGACAAGTTAAATATGGCTTTAGGAGTAAAGCGGCTTTACATACAGATTCTAGAAACGGGATGCGGCTCGCTGCTTGCAGACTGAAGACTATGAAGTTCATTTGCGGTCACGCTTTTATTACAGTAGCTGGACTCGCTTGGCCTCTGCTTTGTCTGGACCAGGATGATATGACACATCATCCTGTGTGTTTAAGCTGCGGCTGCAAGTTTGCTCGAACATTTCAGGGCCGAATAAAGTCGTGTTTTTCTGGATTTGACACGATGGCATCTCAGAAAATGGCTACACTCAAGCTGAGAAAAAGACTGAAGCCATCTCACAGAGCGTGGCCTGCTGCCTTTCTGTTGTTTGTTGAGGGACTCTGCATCCTGTAGATTTGATATCTAGTCTGACATTATCAAGAAACAACAAGAGCATTAATGTCTCCTTAAACCGCCGTTATGTTTGCAGGATGATTAAAAATATATGAACTCAAGCAAAGCTTCTTCTTTGATGTGTAGCGGGTTGCAGGGCTGCTCAGAAATATGTTTAGAGCAAAAGCATCTAGAGGTAAATCTGCACAAATACAGGCTGAAGTTGAGAAGGTTGCAGGGAGGGAATTCCGCTGTGGATTAATGTCTAAGACCTAAATTCCAACCTTCACATCCTTAAAAAGCAGGTTTCTGCTCACACAGAGAGCCCCGCCATTGTGGGGGCTTGAATGGACAGTACAGTATTGCACATGCATGTAAGAGGAGCAGCCTGTAGTCTGAGTGTTGATCAAAAGGCCTTTGGGAAATAAAGGCGGCCTCCGTGGGGAAACGAAACCACGAGTGTCTTGTCTACATGCATCGCAATTATGTGGTTTGTGAGCAGACATATAGTTTTTAACTTGGCATCTATCAGGCCGTGTAATTCACTGGCTGTACTAAGTTTGTTCAGGGGCCAGAAGTGCTTGTATAATCTACGTTACATCCCACTGTTGTAGAGTATAGCAGGTCCATTGTTTTGTATGAAATAAATCAGCTTCTGTTAGTTTAGTTATTTGTGTCCTTGCTAACAACAGTCTCCCCACTGTTGCCTAATTTCAGATGACTAATTTACGTGCCAGATTTGCTGCTGGTTAAGACTGTCTTTCAGCCTCCTTGGTGATCAGGAAGTGTGGTAGTAATAATAAGGCACCTTACCCTACAAAGTTTCCATCATTGGAATTGTCTTGTTTGTTTCATCTTAGACACATTCCTGTTCTATCGATTTTTGCTCCCCAGTCTGGTGTCTTACCCTCCAAAGGACTTGGGGTTGGAATTTAAGGTTAGACCATGGCTGACAGGGAGGCCATGGCAGCTGAAATCTCTCATTATCATTCTGGGATACTCCAACTTTCATACGACATCCTAAAACCATTAATAAAGAAGAAAGGCAAAAAAAAAGCAGATCAAAAGCTATTGGCTTCATGTTTTACTTAATTGTTACGTCCCCAGAAATCATCAGTCAAATGGAATTTTGTCTTAAAGCCATAAAGCCGAACTAATGCAACACATCAAAAAGCTCAGCTAAACAAATAAACACAAGTAGCTTGGATAGCTTTGATTTGCTGCCAATCACAAAGGTCTCCATTACTGTCAAGTTGTGGGCTTAGGCTTCCCTAAATAAGCTTGTCTTGTGAGATCAAATTGGGCAAAATGAAAGAGTTTCCTGCTTCAACTTTCTTTAAACTTCCAGAAGAAAAAGTGGAGGAAGTAGATAAATTCTTGAAATTAACTAAAAAAAACATCAGTCCGGGCCTGTGTGAGGGTTTGCATTTAACGGTTAGATCATAGGGAGGTCAGGCCCAACCAAAATGTTCCTGGTGTCATGGATCACAAGGGGGAATAGCTTTTCTTACGCCGCAGTCCATTTCCTATGGGGTTTAAAATTTAATCTCCTTTACCTCGTTAATGCACAATAAACATAGCTGGATTACCAACCAGGAAAAGGGGGGAACTGCTCTGGAGCACCAGGTGCTCTTTCTTGGAAGTGAGGCAATTAGTGTGTGGCAATAAAGCGGTTTGATTGTTATTATCGCCTACATCACCACAGCACCTTAAAAATGCAAATGATAGTGGATGGATTTTAAAATGTTTGCACTTCAGAAAATACATTTTTATCTTACATTAAACTTTTGACCTCCGGATCCAAAATACAAAACGAATGAGTCATCGGCACCGCAGATTACAGTTCTATCGTGCGTAGAAGAATGGACTCAGAATAGGAATCACATCAGTTATCACTGATGTTAAAACCAGCCTTAAAACAATGAAAATGCTGCGCGGTTACAGTGACTGTCCCTACGGAAATATACTAAATATACATCTTGTCGCTGGGCTGTGTAAATAAGTTTGTGAGTCTGGTGTGGGCCCACCGCTGCAGCTATGCAAATAAGTTTTAATCTTTCACTGTGCGGATGTAATGTGATGATGTGGCACCATGGCGCACCGAGGCCTGTCCTGGAGTGCTCTCCTCTTTCTGCGGCCTACCATTATGCAAGTATTTATCCAGCCATTGCCATTGTTGGATAGCAGGTCCTCTACCGGCTCTGCCAGCAGCTGCACTTCACATTTATGAGAGGAGTCTCAAACCAACCACAGCACAGGCTGTGAAGTCTCAGGAAAAAAACCGCAGGAAAGACTGAGTCCTCATGAGGAAATAACACGAGTCAGCATTTCACATGTGGAAGGCACTTTTTTAAAAAAAAAATAAATAAATAAAACATGGTGAAATGGTGCTATTTTTTCTCTTTGCTTAGAAAAGCAAACATGGCAGATGGATTTATTCTGATCCCAAACAAAACTCCCCACCGTTGGACCTCTGGCAGCGAGTCCACCTTTTTATAGTCTATTGAGGCATAACATAATTTTCAACCCAGTGTCACAGCAAACTGTGTAACGGCTACATCGATACACACAATTCAAAATAGTGTTTTTATAAAAAGGCTGTAAAATTATAGGCTGCCTACATTTTTTCTCACAATGTTAACATGTAGGTAACTACATGTTAACTCCTAACCAAGCAGTATTTCACAGCAGGATGTAAACCTACTAGTCTACAGAGAGAAAGCACCTCGATAGCCATGTGAAGATGCAGACCAATGGATGATAGGTCGAAAAGTGAAGGCATCGTATAGCTTTACAGCCTTTATGTGTAAAAATATCACCTTTTGTGCGTCTTGTGGACCAACATAGCTTTTCCTCAGTTTGCCATCAGACTGAGTTGTCACCTCTCTCAGGAGCCTGAGTCATACGGTGCTGCATAAACACGGTGCTGACACGGAGGAGCTCGAGTGTCACATTATGAGAAACAAGTGTTTTTGTCAAACAAAGAACAGATGGCGAGTCGGCCGGCGCTGTTTGCTGAACATGCCTGACCCACCGGTCCGCCGCTCTGCACACTGTGCCCGTCTTAACACGTTATTTAGTCCCATGTGCGTTCTCAGAAGCCTATTTTTACACGGGGAGCGATGACATAAAAGAAAACCACCGCATACCACCAGCAGTTCGTGAGAAGACACGTAATTTTATATTTTGGATGGGCTGACCCTTTACAGTATTTTCGTGTTTGTAGATGCACTTGGCTCGGAATGTAACCGCAATCTCAGAATAATAAAATCTCAAATAGTCATAGCTTCCTGAAACACCTTGATTGCATAATGCAATGAGCACACACATGGCCGATGCTGCTTTAGGCAACATTCAAAAAGACATTAACTTTTATGTTGTGATTAAGACGGCGTCCACTTGGATGGGGGAGCGTGCAGAGAGCTGGCAAAAATAACTGATCAAAGCTATTTAACACCTCTAATTAGACGTCTGCAGAATTAGCGATGCCCTTGGTCACAGTAACTGTTAAATATACCCAGAACTTTAGTTAATGATCAACTACTTGCGAAACTCCCAACAGCTTTGCTAGTGCTGGTTAGCACAAATTAGCATGTTAACTGCTAAACTGAGCTGCAAACAGTCATAATTTTACCTGCTTGGAATGTAACATCATGTGACCAAGCACCTGTATAGCTGCCAGCATGGCTGTGTGTTGTTATGCTGCTTTGAAGTGATGTGACTTCTTGTTGAGTGTTTTTCTGTAGCTCAGCATTCTACTTTTCTGCTCTGTTGAAATATCGAAACACTAATTTAATGTTCAGGTTCGCACTTTTAGTCATGTGGTTAGAATCCCTCTCGCTTCTTTCGAGCAGCTTTTCACCCGACTTCTCTTTTCTCCTCAGGTTGGACGTACTCAACAAACTCAGTGGCCAGAAAGACGATAACCTTCTTGCTACAGAAAGCCAGACTAACAGCATGGTTCCACCTTCATCCCCGAGCCAACCCCCGAAATGGCTGCGTGGATTCCCGAGACACCCACCGGTGTCAGGAGTAAGAGCAGCCCCTCCTGCCCTGGCGTGGGCACGACTCACCGAGGCCGTCCAGGCTGAGCAAAGGGCACTGAGAACTCGTCGCCACGCCCACTCACGAGGGGGTCACCACGCCAAACTGATGCGGGTGGGATGCGTCCTGGGAACCTGCCAGGTGCAGAACCTCAGCCATAGACTCTATCAGCTCATTGGCCAGAGCGGCAGAGAAGATTCTTCCCCCATTAACCCCAAGAGCCCCCATAGTTTTGGATAAGTTAGATAAAACCTCCAAACAGCCGCAGCAAGTCTATCTATAGCTCCATTTATTTATCTCTTAATGTATTACTGATAGTCATTGCATTAGAGTTCAGTGTAGTCCATAACTTTTATTATACCTGCCTTAGACGACTGATGCTTCTACTTCTTGTGCACAATATATGGAATATATTTGAAAGTTTAAATCAGGACTGATAGAATCTTGTTTGAATCCCCTGAACTGATTCCTGCCACCAACATGAGAAAGTTTGCCTTTTGAGGGTCAGTCAAGGCTGAATCTTCCTCTTGAACATTCAAAAGAATCCAAGAGGCCTTTAAATCCTGTTAATGTAAGAATGAAGGCTTGTCTTCAACACCATCCAGTGGCCCGGTCCTGTCTGCCAGCTGACCTCTCCAGCGGCGGTTATCCTGCCGCTCACTGATCAAAAACTTAAGCCACTAATGTGGATTTCGAGCTGCACCGTGAGCCGGAGCCCTGTCAAAACCAATGTATTCCTAAAGAACTTGTAAGCGACCCGATGAACCCTTTTACCTCTTTCCCGTGGCCCCCTTTGTCTTCATTTTGGAGCTCACATGCGATTTCAGTATGAACACTGTTACCCCTGGAGTACACCACCAGTGTCTGGTTGAACTGTGAATTCTTCATTTAGCAGGACTTCGCCACAAAATAAAAAGAAGAGGCTCAGCATCTGTTGCTTTGGATGGAATGCAAACAGAAACCGGATCCTCTGAGGATCAGTTTCAATTTTGAGTTACAGTGGCTGCTCGGCCATCACAGTAGGCGGCAGAGTGAACCTCGGAGCCATGGATCAGTGCTCTGTTGCTCTGCTGCTGGCATTTTCACCGCTGGAAGCCAAGTCTGAAATATTAGCCTTTTCACGTGATTCATAAGTTCCCCGAGCAAGTCAGGACTCTGGACTGACAGCAGCTTAATAAACCTAATTGTTTCAGTCATAGTGCAGTGGGTAGGTGGGGGCTGAGGGGCTTTCAGAGTTTCCCACTGTCTGCAGCATTAGTACAAGATATGAGCACATGCATGAAGGCTTGATTCACTGAAAATGGTAAAAAAAAAATCACCCCATGTTCCCATATCTGCAGTTTTGTCCTGCACTGTTAAACTTGATTCAGTGCCACAATATTCCCGTTCACCCCAGTGTTGAAATCTTGATTGATCAATTAAAACAAATAAAACTTTGCATGCTTTTTGGTTGAACTGAACCAAAAAAAACAAATAATAATTTGACACAATAATTACAACACTTGATGTTTCATGCTTTGGGAGCAATCAGGCAAAGCGGACTGAAAAGAGTTCAAACTAAAACGTGCAACTGAGTGCACACACGAGTCTATTCCTTCCTCTCGTGATTAGATGCTGTGGCCCAGTGGATGTCCCGGGTCATCATTTTCTTTGTCCCCTTACGTCATTAAAGTGGAGGCCGAGATGCAAGCCTGCAATCCCCCACTAATAAATCAAATCTTCAATTCCAACACATTTGATTTTGGATTGTGTGAAAAAAGCTTTTTTTTAATTTATTGTTTTTTTTTTAGGAAGACTGAATAAGAAAAAGTCAACTGCATGTTACATTTGTCCGCAAGACTTGTCCGCTAACACCCTTACTATATATGTGTAGTCTGCTAAATGGGTTTAAATCCGTCCCGAGGCGACTGCTAAAAGCTTTACTGCTGCGTTCCTGGTTTGTAATGAGAGACCACAGCGACCAAAATGTTAGGTGTTATAGAGCCCATTTTCAAATATGTACACAAAATAGCGCAGCGGCATCAAAAGCACATGTCATGACATTTCCTGTCATTCTATTTATGGCCGTCTCCAAAGTGGTGGGCGGATGGCGGACTGAAAATAAGTGAGGTCAAAATATATAAAAAAAAGAAAAAGAAAAATCTATAAAACTCTGCATTTTGAGTGAGAAACAGTTTTTTTTTTACACATTTCTAAACTTCTGTTCCAGGCCTTTGATGTATGCTTGGCTACTCTTTATGTTTTAGTGTTATTTTTTTTATAATAAGGATGCAGTCCACTGACAGATTTTTGGTTATTAATGTTGGTCCTATAAGAGCATTGGTTTAAAAGTCACCAAATACCTGGTAATACTTGACAAATCGAGCGAATTTACAGTGTGTGATCTACATTGTGTTATGACGTGTTCTTTTATATCTTAATGTCTTTTTCCTTTTTTTATATATTTGCATTTAGTCTCTTTTTTCCGGATCTGTCTGTAATCATGGGGGCTGTGAGGTCACAGGGTGATAATAACCAGTGGTCCATTGGTCTTAAATTGTTCGAAGGCTTGCTGGGGTGCAACTCTCTCTGCTGTAATGGAGCTAATCGCTGTCTCGTGACGGATCATTAAAAGGCTTTTTAAATGCTAAAAACAAACTTGGTCGATTTCTCTACTTTTTAAAAATGTCTCACACGCACACACACACGCACACGCACACACACACACACACGGTACATGTGTGGGTATGTGTTTGTGCTGCTAGCCTACCAGGAAACGTATCTCCTGTGTTTGATCCACGCTCTGGATCGTTGTGCTCCCGGTCTTTTAATTTATGCAGAATGTTGTTGTGACATCAGTCGTTGCTGATACCTCCTCGCACAACGAGCATCCAGAGCCAAGCGCGTGCGGCTGAGTGGAACAGTGTTGCTGTCAGCTCTGTTAGATGCAGGCTCGTCTGAGCTGGGTTTGCTTTTGCTCGTTTTCCATCTGAGAGTCACCTGATCTTCTTTAGGATCACAGGAAAGCACTTTAATGCAAGCATGTTTGTGGATCGCTTGTCACAATTTAAATTTCCCTCATTGTTATGAACTTGTGAAAAACGGATTACTCCTGTAAATGTTGCTTTTGAGATTGTCTGCGAATGTGATTGAAGATGTCTGTCAGTGCACTCCGTCACTGTGAACGTCGTGGGCACCTGTGAATATATATTTATATACATATAATCAGCCAAAGTATTTAAAAAAAGTTATGTATTTAAGTTATCTTTGTAAGTTAATATCTGTATGTCACCAAAGACTGTTCATGTCATCTTTTCCACTGCTGCTTAAATATGGTAGGAGAGGAAGTCTTAACTGTAGTTAAAATGTTACTGTTTGTTTGACTCTGTAAAATAAAGAGGTGTGCTGTAGTGGGATGAGTATAGAGTGTGATTTATGTGTGTGTGCGTGTGCGTGTGTGTGTGTGTGCATACCCTTCTCAAAGACATGAAGGTATACGTGATAGTCAGATGAGGCTTTGAAACAGCCTGCTCAAAAATCCCAATAAGGTTCATGGTATCCACAACATACCCCCCCCCCCCCCATACATGATGTCTTCCACTCTCTGGCTGTCACAGTGGCCTTGACTGACCACTCTGACCCAGCTGTCCCGACCAAAGTCAATCCTTACATGACAAAAGTCTAATCGGGGACAGGTGACGACAGTCCTTGAGTATGATCCGATAGCAGTTAGCGGTCGCATGACTGGGCAGAGTTAATGAGTGACAAACCCAGAGGCCGGTCACAAGAAGACAAGCTGTTGGTTAGTTTAGTATCCGGTTGAGTAGAGGGGAGAAAATGGGAAGGGGTGGGGGGGCAGTTGAAGGATTCTTATATAGTGCTGTGCAAAAGTCTTGAGCCACCCCTAATTTCTTTATATTTTGCTTCCAAGCAGCCAGACCTTGTTGTAATATTTTTTAAAATGACTTTAAAAAATTGTTTAAAAATGGTATCAGTTCTTTTTCTGCGCCTTTTCACTCGTTTTCATTCCAGTTCCTGTACATGACCATTTTCCAGTTTTTTGTTTGCTAAGCCACTTAACACTGAGCCAGTGTTGTGTCTACACGTAACAGACAACTTAGCAAAGAAGTGAAAACTTGGCACACCTCTGCATGGTGTGCAGTGAAAAAAAATCAGGACGCTGGACAAGTGGAGGACAAAAACACAAAGAAACAAAAAACTCTGTACGGCGGAATCTGAACCTGACAGGAAGCGAGCCAGAAGCTCTTAAAGTGGAGCGATATGTGAAGATTTATGAGACAAAGTTAAAAGCCATACAGCGTTAATAGATGCTTTAGTCAGATAAGAAAACAGAGCTTTACATTAATCCAAATGAGAGGAAATGAAAGCATGCATACGCAGCTCCCATTCACTGGCCTGCTTTGATTTTTGGCAGACGCTGTTACCCTCAAATGCCCTTTAATCAGTGGATTAAAGGGCACTTAAAGTACCCCTGATAATGTTTGAAGTATAAGTTTTAACATGAAAAAAACTTCTACTTTATGGCAATAAAGCTCGAGTTCCCCAACCTGAGGGACACGGGAGTCACTACTGACTCTGTATGACCTCATATGCATTTATACAGCTGTTCCAAGTTTGTATTTCATTCCTCTATCACTTTGCTCCAAAATTTTATCACTATGTAAATATCAAATACCAAAGAAGTGCACCGTTGTGAGTTTTGTCATATCGTCCTGCCTGTCAGCCAGCAGAAACTGTGTCACATACCAGAGAGCACTGCCTCCGCGTGTTTGCTGGAGAATTCATGTCATTTTTTTTAAGAACAGTAGAAGAACTAGCATCATCTAGCATCATGTAGCAAAAAAAGCACATTGTTTCCACACTGAAGTGTTGTTCAGGTCAGCTGACTGGAGATAGCTGATTTATTGCAGTGAATTGAACTAAATGGAAACTCGAAGGAAGCCGGAACTGATACATGTTGCCTAATGGAAAAAGGCAAGACAGCATTTTACACTTGGTGGAACTTTAGTGCTGTAAAATTTTCCACAGCGATCAGTGGAATGCAGCCCTGCAGCCTCAGAATATACGCTAACTCGTTAACGCTTTGAACTGACACCAGAGAGCAAGAAGTTTAAAAAAACAAAAACAAGAGTTCCACCGTTACAAAATAACAGATTTTAATGACGTTGAGCTGCTTTATCTGCTGATTATATTGGTGAAGTTTGTGGTTTTTAAAGGATCAGAAAACAGCGGACAAGATGATGTGTCAAATATGTTGTTTTGTCTGACCAACAATCCACTACTGAGAAAGAGTCACATGTCTACAATGTAGCCATGTGAAATGTTCATATTTGAGAAAACTGAACCCTTAAATCATTGCAAAAATGTTCTTTGCATCAGCCAATCAAATAATTGACCAGTTGTTGTGGGTGTAAATAGACACTGCACAAATGTTTGAGGTCACTTAGGAACATCCTAAGCACATTTTTTTAAAAATTTAAATAAAATGACATCGATCATAAAGGTATTATGTTATAAATGATAATGAGTAACTGAATCAATCTCAAATCATTAGAAATATTTAATGAAATGTGTACGGGGCGTTCAAAACCCCATCACTCCTCTGGTACATTATGTTACTTTCAGACAGAGTTGCAAAGAAAAGGCCATGTCTAAGTTTCACCATGAATGAGCCGACACTAAAGAGGAAGACAGGAAAAGAAGTGTTATGGATAGACAAATACAGGTTTGAGGGGTCTGGGTCACAGAAGAACAAATGAAAAGATATATGTTTCCAGAGTGTGATTGTCTGTCTTTCCCCAGCCACCTCCTCCACCTCCTCCAGCTCATCCAGGGGAACACCAAGACGTTCTCAGGCCAGCTGAAAGAACACACTCTCCAGTGTGTCCTGGGCCTACCTCGGGGCCTCCTCCTCCCAGTAGGACATAACTGAAACACCTCACCCAGGAGGCACCCAGGAGTCATCCTAGTCAGATGCTCGAATCACGTCCCCCAGCTCCTTTTGATTCCTGTCATGTGACAGTCAGAACCCACTGCGGGAAGCAACCCTCTCATCCACTGGGAAAACCCCCGACAGGCAGCGAGCCAAGGGGATACAGGGATACCCACCCATGCCTGCTGCCTCTCACCGAGCGCAACTCCAGACTAGAACAGAGTCCATCCCCTCGCTGGGAGACTGGTTCAGAGCTCAAGCCGTGCATTGAAGTGAGCCCAGTTATATCAAGCTGGTATCTCTCAACCTCATGTTCCAGCATCCGGCTCCCTTCAAATCTGGCAAAAGCAGCGGCACACTGAACCTTTAACTGCCCTCACCTTTAACACTCTGCTACTACAGTTAGGTTTGTTTGTCATGGCTTTGGGTCGGTTTATCTGCCAGATCAACCTGTCCTCATCACAGTGAAGCTCATTGTTTTTGTGTTTAAAGGATCTTCAAGCCAACGACCTTTTGCCTGGTTTGTTGGATTTTGCTCCCCGCCGGCTCCCCGGGCACATTTGTTTGCCACAATGACTGCCTGACCTCAGCCTGATAAAGATTTGGATTTTGGACTTCCCCCCGTCTCTTGTGTTGAGCGTTTGGGTCATCATCATGAATTGTTACATTGCACAAAATGGGAAAAAAATCTGCTTTGCCTTTAGATGCTGGAGGCACACATAGGCCTCTCCGCAAACACCAAACAGCTTCCACGCCCAGTGCTGTGCAGAAGTCTTGAGCCACCCCTCATTTCTTTGTATTTTCCAAGCAGCCACACTTCATTTTAAAAGTGGCCTTGAGCAGTAGTTCTTCAGGCTTTCTGAATGCCTTTTCAAAAAATTTTCAACGTTTTGCTGTGCGACAAGAAAACCCTGTTTCCCAAAATTCCCAAAACATGAACAAACTAAATGTAGAGAACATGAGGGAGAAAGCGGAGCTTCTCAGCACGTGTCCACTAACGCTGCAGCACGCTGAGCTGGAACATCCGGGAAGTTCCAGGTTAGTCGTGGACATCCTGAGTCATCCTCTGTTTGTTCTGTTGTGTTTAAAGGTCAGTGGTTCAGTTTGTGCTTCGTTTTCTCGCGTATTAGAAAAGAAGATATTTGAAGGGGGTAAAAACTCGCCATTGCATTTTATACAGAACAAGAGGAATAAATAATGATTGTGTGTGCAAAAATTAGTGTGGTGTGCTATTTTTTTTCTCAGCATGTGCCACAATATTGTGTCACTTCAGCAGTTCTTGTAGTGCAGTGTATTATTATAGCAGCAATACGAGCCAGCCTACCTGGATGACAGTTAGTAGGTAACTAGTTTTGACTTTTTGTAAATCATCCCAGTCTGGTGCTGACTATGTCAGACCGCAAACACCACAGCTCTGCTCTTTTTCAACACAGAACACAGCCTGCACGCAGTTATCTGTCTGTTGACAATAGTTTGGGCTGCAAAACCGCGATATCTGAAGACCTGGAGATCGGCTTCAAGGTTTTCAGGCTGCTCTGCTCTTTCTCAGGATTGAGTCTGTAATTCATAAAACGCAAACTTCCGGTGAGTGAGCAGCTGGGGCTCTTGCGCTGACACACAGTATGACTGTTAGTACAAATGAACCTTGGCATACTGCGCGTATAAAAAAACAGTTCCTAGAGCACCAAGCTCCAGAATGGCTGGAGCTGTCCATAGGTTCACCAAAAGAGAACCTATACCAGAACATCTTTTTCTTTTTTAATTTTAGAACGCCTGCTCCCACCTTTGCAAAACAGAAATTCGTGAAATTTTATTTGTAGCATTTCCAAATTAGGGACCTTTTCGTTAAAGAGTACTTTGACAGCAGCTCTCCGACATGTTACTAAACATGTGGATGAGGCCATTCAGTGCCAGCAAATGTTTATGTTTTCAGAAAAAGCAGAACAGGAGGAAACAGCAGGTATGTTTCTGTTGATGGTACTGAATAAATAAAATTCAAAAGATGTCTTATCAAAAAATAAGAGCTGATCATCATAGTTTATGTGAATTAGTCAGTTAGAACCTGGCAAGGTGCTGCAGCGCCAAATACATTGATCAGGCATAACATTATGATCACCTGACTAATATTGCGTTGGCCCACTGACCCATCGAGGCACGGACTCCACTACACCCCCGAACGTGTGCTGTGGTATCTGCACCAAGCTGTTAGCAACAGATCCTTAGAATCCTGTAAGTTGCAAGGCGGGCCTCCATGGATCGGACTTGTTTGGATTGTGACTCAAAAGGCAGGACTCCGGACGTAAAAGTTCAGTCAGGTTTATTTACACAACAATCTTAATCCTGAATAATGCAACGTCTTGCTGGGGGGCTCGGGCTTCCAGTTCCAGTCCGGACTTTGGTGATCCTTGAGTTTCTTTTTGTTGTCTCGTGGCCAACTTCACCTCTCTCTCAGCTCCGGCTGGATGTTATGATGTGGGTGTCAACCTGCTCTCCTGGTGGTTGTGGGCCAGGGTGGCTTGGGCTTCTTCGGTGTGGGGGGCGGTTCTAGGAGACCTGGGGCCCTGGGGCCCTGCCACCGGCCTGCACGGGGAGCTGGCCTCTGGCAGGGCTGGTTTCCTGTTGCCTCAGGTTATCTGGGGCCCTTGCTCCTCGACTGGGGGGGCTCCGCCTGGGACCTCCCTCTCCCCTCTGCTGGGGCGGGCGGGCGGTTGTCGCTGGAATGTGCAGCCACGAGATTTCGTGGCTCTTGATGGGCTGCGGATGGCTCGGGTTTCCTGGGTCCCTCTCTGCCTGCCTCTGGCTTCTGATGGGGGGAGCGATGGCTTTCCACCCTCGTTGGTAAGTGCATTTCATGACACAGACACTGACGCAATGAATTTATTTTTTCGGTATGTGTCCTGGTATGTCATCTTTGATTTGTTTTGGTTCGTTTGCTCGTGCTCTGTCCTCTTTTTCTATCTTCTCCCTTTCTCTCTCTCTCTCTTTTCTCTTTCTCAGCCTGTCAACTCTGGACTGGATTACTACAACATGTATAGGTACACAAATAAATAAATTAAATAAAAAGGGCAAACATTAGCAAGAAAAGCCTATAGAGAATCTCATCTTGGAAGAACAAATATGTTTGGCACAACAGTGCGTTGAGATCACGATTCTGCCAGCAAAAACTGCCAGACATGACAGGCTTAGATACAAGCAAGACCGCGTGGCAAAAACGAATAGACAAGGTGTGAGAGCCAGCCAACAGTCAACGATCCAACGAAGACTAGATGCAGCTTGTTCACTTAAGCAGTCATCTAGATCAGGAACAGGTGTGTTGATTAGCCTCTGGGTGGTACTGCTCAGAGGGCGGAGACCAGAGTCAGGCCCAGCCCTTGAACACAGGCCAGGAGACCACAAACGAGAGAGATAGAGACCAAAACCTGGCAAACCTGCACTGGGAGACACCGGGCCATGACAGTTTGAGATCTGGGGAATCTGGAGGCCAAGTCAACACGTCAAACTCATTGTTGTGCCCCTCAAACCATTCCTGAACCATTTTTTGCTTCATGGCAGGGAGCATTATCCAGTTTAAAGAGGCCACAGCCATCAGGGAATATCGTTTCCATGAAAGGGTGTACGTGGTCTGCAACAATGCTTAGGTAGGTGCTACGTGTCAAAGTAACGTCCACGTGGACGGCAGAGCCCAAAGATTCCCAGCAGAACATTGTCCAAAGCATCACACTGCCTCCACTGGCTTGCATTCTTCCCATAGTGCATCCTGGTGCCAGGTGTTCCCCAGGTAAGAGATACACACACACACACACACACACACGCACACACCTGGCCATTCATGTGATGTAAAAGAAAATGTGATTTATCAGACCAGGCCTTCCATTGCTCCACGGTCCAGTTCTGATACTCACGTGTTCATTGTTGGTGCTTTTGGTGGGTGACAGCGGTCAGCATGGGCACCCTGACTGGTCTGCAGCCCCATACACAATCCACTGCGATGTACGCTGTATTCTGACACCTTTCTATCAGACCCAGCAATAACGTTTGCGGCAGTTTGAGCTACAGTCGCTCGTCTCTTGGATTGGACCACACGGGCCAGCCTTCGCTCCCCACATGCGTCAGTGAACCTTGGCTGCCCGTGACCTGTTCACCTTCCTTGGACCACTTTTGATAGAGACTGACCACTGCAGACCGGGACCACCCCACAGGAGCTGCAGTTTTGGAGATGCTCTGACCCAGTCGTCACAGTTTAGCCCCTGTCAAACTTGCTCAAATCCTTAGACTTGCCCATTTTTCCTGTTTCTCAACTTTGAGGATAAAATGTTTACTTGCTGCCTAATATATCCCCACCCAATACAAAAGAAGAGATAATCAGTGCAATCCACTTCATTTGCCAGTGGTTATAATGCTACGCTTGGTCAGTGTACATGAGTGTGAGTTCTGTCCAGCAGATCCCACGTGGGAATACTGCAGGTCTTTGTGCTAAGCATCAGTATCATGCATTTCCATATTTTCTGTCATATATGTGAG
>JAVDPK010002570.1:160808-178021 GCA_034780415.1 Cichlasoma orientale | reverse complement strand
TGTTGGCCATGCCATGCTCAGCAGGCAAAGTTGCAAGCCATGAAAATGCTTGAAACTTTGTGATAGTTGTTGTGAATATCACAACAACTATCACAAAGAAAATGAAGCAACAGTATATATGTTTATTTTGCTAGTTTATTTTTTTCCCCAGTTTTGCACAAGGGAAAATACAGTGTGAATTGACAATATGTGTCAAATGTGCTATAATTGTCAGGTAGACCACAAAGGAGGTGCCCTGCTCGAACCCAGAAAAAAAAGCTCAAATAACAGCTACCAGTAACTTCATTGCTGGCATAGAAAAGGAAAATAGCAGTATATAAAGACTCATGCATCGATCCAGAAGTACAAACCTGAGATTCCTTTTATCCTTATTGCATTTACTTAGTGAGTAAATAGCATTCGGATATATTTGATCTTCTCATGCTAAATGCCACTCCTGTAATCTGCCCAGTTTATGTTTTTTATTTATTTCGATATAAAAATACACACTCTCGTCACCCTACCTGCTCTCGGTGTTGTGACTGCCTTATTGCACCTGTGCTTTGCAAACCTACACGTCCACAAGGTATTCAGTTATAGACACTCCTTCACGCCTCTTCCTGCAGTGGCTGACTGACAGGCTGAGAAGCCCCGCCCCGGAGGCGCCTGACTCTGAGCCGCAGCCCCTTCTCACTTGTAGCCCCACAGATCTCCATTTTCTTCTTTCCTCATATTCCAGAGCGGAAGAGCAAGGACTTGGAAAAAATGGATGAAGAATACGATGTTATCGTTCTGGGGACCGGGCTTACGGTGAGAGAGAATGTGATACAGCGTGGGCGTGATTTGCAACCTGTTACCAGCACGGTTAACGCTTGGCAGCTTGGCTTTGAGACAACAGGGCCTAATAAGCAGGGTTAACGCTAAGTAGCTAGCTTAGCCACTAGCCGAGTGTGAGCGTTTACATGTTAGGTAATGGAAACTCAATGAAGGAGCTAACGCTAACTATTAGCGCCATGCTATCTGCAGCTGCTATCAGTGCCTGAACAAGATTAACGATAGGAATTGTTAAACATCTCGAGATAAGTTAAAACTGTCAAGCTGATTGTATCTTCAGGAAGTATTGTCTTGACGCTGAGTTTAATTAGCGCAGTAATTGCTTGGATATGCAGAAATTGGGCGCCAATTTAGGCAGCTTTTCTCAGTCAAGATACGATTAGACTCTGATGAGCACTTCGTTAACGTTAGCTGACCTACATTAAGCTAATTTTTTAGCCTCCTAACGACAGAGTAAAATCCTGTTGTAGCGGTGTCATTAAATTTATCCCAGTGGGGCGAAACTACCAAACGCCGCTCGTCTGTTGCAAGTATCGCAAACTAGCTATCTCGAGTTTCCTTTTAGCGCCGTTCTGTGTGGTCCCCTCGACAGCCTGGCCAGTAAAAGTGAGTCGTGTACAAGCTCAGCAGCACTACAGAAATCTCAGGACATTATTGGTTTTGTTTGTAAATGAAAAGACATTTAGCAAAGAGCCGCAGAATTGCTTTAGACGTGTTAATACAGTTGTGGTTGCAAACTTCACTAGCAGGTTGTTCACCTCCCATTTTAAGTTAAACTTGAGCTGTTTTTCTTAAGTGCGCCAAAAAGCCCGAAAGTAGTGGATTCAGTAGAGTCCGACTGTCTAAGCTTTATTTTCCCGGAAAATTTTTATCAGCCATACAATAGCCTTCTAAAGAAACTCATTCTACAGACAGACTTCCTGACTTACTTTCAGTTTTATGTTGCTAAAAACATGTCTTGAAAACACCGTGGTCAGCCTGGGGCTTAATTGCAAGCCAACAGGCTGCTTGTGCCATCATCACCACTTGTACATAAACATTTGTTTATGACAGCAAGCATTAAGTTGCGTCAGTCGAGGGCTTCATGCTGAACAGACAGGGCCAGTAGGGCAGGCACATGCAGGGTTAAACTGGGTGGACTCATTCTGGGTGTGGTTCCAACAAGGCAGAGGAACTGAAAGTATACTGCAAGTACACTGGAAGCCAGTTTAGTGAGAGCTGGCTGACAGCTAGCCAAAACAGACCTGCAGACCTAAAGGCTGAGGTGACAAAGTGTGGTTTCACATGGATTTAAATTATTTTACTTCTGTATTCTGCCACCTTCCCCTTCTCCTTTTCTGCTACACACAAAGGCACTGCTTTGTTTACTAGTAGATTATGAAGGCAACTGGTCAAACTTTAATACATTATTTTATTTTTACATTTTTTTCTTTATGTACACAGGAATTAGTTGTCATAAGTGTACAGTGTAGTGTACTTTGTACCATGGGTTGTAAATGGAAATTGTTAGGCGGGTCTTTGTTTGTATCCCTTCTAGGATTTTGTGTGGTTTAATAGGCTGGGGGGATGGGGTTCCCCATCTGTCCACTAATGACACATTAGAAGAGTGGCTTGGCGCAAGATGTCAAACTGTACCTAAGGATGGCCTGGTTCACATTATGATGCTGGTAGTTGGAGTAAGCAGCTTTTAGCCTCCACACAGGAGAAGCAAGTAGGGAAGCCTTTAGTGGTTGAGAATTATACAGTTATTATTGTGACAGGTTAATGGCATGAAAATTTCACATCATGATTATTCTTAATATTTTCACAGTGGTGTTCAAAACGTTTAGCAATAAAAATGCATAAATCCCTGAAATCATGAATTAACTAATTTGGCTGCTGGATTTTAAGTGCACAAAATATGTTAACTGACTAAGCCAAAGAGATTAACAGTGTCTCAGTGTTTCCATATTGGGCCAGGCAACTGTCAAACAAAGAAATTATACCATGTATTAGACACCCCTGGTGTGGAGTGTATTCTCATAATTCAAACTTTATAACATTACAATCACAAAGTTAAGTATGTTTAACAGGGCAAACACCGGAAACAAATGTGAAACATAAATTGTGCATTTAAAAGTGTACACAGCAGGGGTGAACATAACCAATGCCCTAATGACCCCTGGCCAGTTTAAACAAAACCCAAAAAAAGTGTGTTGCATAATTTGATTGGTCAGATTGTAAAAGGGGCTAGTTTTTATATAATGCTTTTCTATTCTAGCTGAGCGCTTTATACAACACGCTAGCTGTAGATGGAAGTGCTTGTATTCACACACATTCATACAAGCACTTCCTTCTACAGCTAAGTGCTTACTGTCTAATATTCACACTACTGTTACATTGGAGAGCAACTTGGGGTTCAGTATCTTGCACAAGGACACTTTGGCATGCAGACTGGAGCAGCCAGGAATCGAACCACAAACCTTCTGATTTGTAGATGACCTGCTCTGCCTCCTGAGCCACAGCCATATGTTCATTCATTGTTAAAGCACATGTGAGCTAATTAGCTAGTAAAAATGCAGCAATATTTAGCACCTGGCTGTTGGACGGCTGCTTGCTAGTGCTAATAGCCGTGCCAGCTTGCTAATTGTGGTAAGAGCAAACAGTTCTGATAGCGGACTGGTGAAGCATTTCAGCTTATGCTGGGGAGCTTTATGTCAAAACAGGATTTTACTATCAGATAGATTTTACTATCAGATAGTAGGGCCAAAGAAGTTAATGCTCAAAATATAATCTTTACATAAGTATTTTAGAGTTGTGGTACTCTTATGCAAAACACAAGATTGAGTCTTCAAAAAGAAAAGGAACAACAACATTTCTCTGTCACATTATGACTACAGAAAACTTTAACAGAGACACGTGATGGAACATGAGATTCCACTTATAAAAAGGAGCTTAGAAGTTACAATTAGAGAATTTGAGGCACTCTGCTGATAATGAGTCCAGTAATATGGGAGAGTTGATAAGGGATCCTCAGGCTGAAGTGGTGGAGGCTAAGATGCTCAAAAAGAAGATCAAATTAAGGCAAGAAGAGGCCAAGAGGGAGAATGGTAACTTGGAAAAAGCATCCAGGAGATATGACCAGCACCTGCCGTGAACTGGCCTCCAAACATAAGGAAGTGGAGAGTCAGGCTCTGGAAACACGTGGTGGGAGGAGAAGATAAGATGAAGAATTACAGGACTTCTCATCTGCTGTGAGGAGTACATTGACATAGACAAGACGAGACAAAACTACTGAACACAAATCCAGGAAACTGATTCTGCAAAGAAGGAAGCAACAAACAAAGCAGGGATGACTTAATGGAAAAAGAAATCAAAAAGAAACAAGCCAGCCACCAAGTGTGAAAACCATGGCCTTAAATATAATAGAAAGTCAAGTTCCACTGCTGAGTCATGTTTAATAATCCAAAAACCAAAGATGAAATATTAAGGTAGCTTGTGGTTGAAAAGCTGAGGGCCACGACGTGCCGACCTTACTCTTCCTTTAATTGGCCAGTTTTTGGTTAGCTCATAGCTGTCAGTGGTGTGAGTAGAAGTTTGAGATTTTTCTCATCAAATGATTATTAAAGAATTACAGAAACATACAAAATGTAAAGATGCATTACAAACTTTTTGTGAAGCACGTACTGTTATAAAATGCTGTCATAAAAGGAACATTCCCGTGGATCTGGCACATTCCATTCTAATTTTATAAGCTCATCACATGTTTTGGATGTAGTGCTTTACTCTGTGCATAACTGAGGTGAAGTAAACTGCACAGTACAGTTTAATGCTATAGAGATTTTTTTTAAGAGTAAACACATTGGTTATGCACTGTGGTAGTGAAAGATGCCGGTGACAAATTTCCAAGCTGATGTCTTGTTTTGTTCAACTGGCGACTCATTAACTCTCACATGAAATGGAGAAAAGCAGCAGATGACATATAAACACCCAGGTGGTCATCAATCATACTTATCCTTTCAGGTTTATACTTAGGTTCCATCTCTGACATAAATTTTGTAGATTTGTAGATCTTCAGTTAATTTCTGTGTAATTACTAAGTTAAAATTCAGGTTATATTTGAAACACTTCAGAGCTCTGACTGATGTTCCATCATGTGATTGTGCAGAAAGGCATCCAGGTTTGATCTTCAGGCAACTGTATGAACTTTATTGCCCTTAACTCCTCCTTCCCTTCTGATGTTTATGGGTTTCATGTGTTAAATATTGAACTGGAACTTTATCACTGCTTCTGTTGTTTTATATTGGTTTAATTTTCTGCCTGACTGTATAGGGAATTGGTGTGACCCTCCCCCCAGCATGAACACACTGCTAGTGATAACTAGGCTTCCTCCAGGCCTCTCTCAAAGTCAGCATTTATGCAGGCAGCTGCAGGTTGGCTTCAGTCATGTCACCTCAGAGGAGTGACAGTGACGCATTAGATCAGCTCTCTGGCTCAAATATATATCTGTAGCATGTGTGTCTGCACGCCCTTTAAGTTGGATACATTGCAGGATCACACCGTAGACGAAACATTCAGCGGTTGTCATGATCCAGTTTCAGTGCAGCAAATGTTATTTTGGGACAGCATCTTTTACAGAACAGTGTTCCCCCTACCATTTCTTTGACAAAAGTGTGCAGTGTAGCAATCCTGTATATAGAAATGATGTAAACAGAGACTTAACATCGGCCTAATTTGATGGCTTTTCTCTCCCCCGTCTGTATGAACAAGTGGGATAAGTGCACACCTGTCCAGCAGTTTGCTTGGTCGGAGTTGAAACTCCCACCTTTTGTTTTTTTGTTTTTGTTTTTTTGTTTCTTACATATAAATATAACTTAAATAGCAGGGTTATCATTTTGTGGGATTTCATTTTTATTCATTATTTGAATAAAAATGAATAATTTGTCTAATTCAGTTTAGTTTCCAGAGTGGGTTTGCATGTTTCAGACTGATTTTTATTTTAAAAAGTGCAACATTGCTTCAGTTTCATTTACTTTTTATTTTTATCCTAAAGTGTAGTTTTTCTGTTTCTAGATCTAGTTATTGTAACTGATTTTCATGAGAAAGGCAGTGGTATACCAGTGAGTATTGTCTTGTCTCTAATGGGACAGCTGCTCTAAGAGTTGACAGGCTGTGTTTAGAGGTTAACGTAAGCGTTCACCTTTTTTTTTTTTGGTCACAGGAAATGAGAGGAGGTGACATAACTCAGTGCTGCCTTTGCTTGTTTTGTGAGAAACAAGTTCTTCCACATACTCCTGAACAAAACCTTTCATTCAATAGTGCAACTTTCTTTAGAGTAAAATCCAGAGTCACATGTTGCTCACACCATTAGCTAGCTTCTACAAACCCTCTGCTGTATATCACATCCAAGCTCCTGAAGCTTAGAGGAAGCAGCAGTCATTCTCTCTGCTCTACACAAACATGTCTGGCCAGAGCCATGATTGGCCACACCGGTGTTTCAGTTCATAAAAAGTGAAGATTTAAAGTCATGTAAACAGTGAAATGTGCTACATGTAAAGCACAAATAGCCCAGTCATGTAGTGAATTAGAGCAGTAGAAGTGTTTCCCTTTTTAAGTAAAAAGAAAAAGCTAATCTTTAACTGTTAATATAAGACCTGACCTACTGAGTTACTTCACACATCCCACTGACTGTTGCTAAAAGTTCTGAGACTGACAAGAAGTGATGGGAGGGGAAAAGACGTGCAAAAGGTTAGCTACAGAATCCGGGGATGTTACACTCGCGTGGTATGTGTTACCAAGTGTAAACCAGATGGTTTTAAAAGACCAGCGTGGTGTAACGGCATAGACGGATGTCAGTGTTTTTGCATATCTACAAACACAACAGCATATACTGGACTGCAGTAATCTTGGCACCAACCTGTACTCTAACTAAACCAGTGTTTGAAGTAATGCTTCAGTGGAAACATTTATGTTAATCATTTGCATGCAAAGGAGCTGAACCTGTTTTAAAGTAAATACTTTATTACTTTTTTTTTTTTTAAAGCACACAGTGACTTCAGTATTATCCATAATGGTATGAGTCTCCCTTTCTGTACTGGTCAGTCCTATGATCTGGTTCACCAGGACCAACATGCAGGCGAAGCCATACCAAGACTGAAAGCATTTCTTTGAAAATGGCCGATACACTGAATTAGATTGACAGTCAGTATTTATGTATTCATTAAATGTCACAAAACAGATTTTTGAGTGCATCTTCCTCATTTATAATATAAACATAGAAGATGTTTGTTGCTTATGTTGACAGAGGCAGACTAAATGGTAGGTTATATTTGGTAAATCACAACTGAGTAAAGAGACATGCAAGAAGTGCATGCTGTTGACTTGGGTGTAACTCATCTTCTGTACTTTTTTTTCTCTCTCCCAACAGGAATGTATTTTATCAGGCATCATGTCAGTGAACGGGAAAAAGGTTCTGCACATGGACCGTAACTCCTACTATGGAGGTGAGAGCGCCTCCATCACACCTCTTGAAGACGTAAGTTGACTTCTGACTCCCCTGATTTGCCTTTACAGTGGAAGTTAGATTGATTCCCTGCAGTGAACAAAGAAGAGTGTCACCAGATGTGGAATTATTACACTTTTTGTATTTAATGGCTAATGATGGCTCTTTTATCCAGCAGAGGTATTGATGATGAATTAACCTGTTCTGAAAGTAGGAATGATTTAGTACATTAAGTTGCTCTGTGAAAGTGGAAGCTGTTGGCTGTGAGTCAGGTCTGGTCATGTGTCTCACTACAGCTCTACAAGCGCTTCAACCTTCCCGGCAGCCCTCCTGAGTCAATGGGAAAAGGCCGGGATTGGAACGTGGACCTTGTCCCTAAATTCCTCATGGCCAATGGTATAGTTTTCCTGACTTTTATTATACACAGAAACCATATAATCTTAAATGGGCAAAGATTACAAGGATGTTGATAAGTGATAATGATAAAGGTTTCTGTAAATGAAAGTAGTGCTGATGTTTGTATCCCCTTGTTGCAGGTCAACTGGTCCGCATGCTGCTGATCACGCAGGTGACTCGCTACCTGGATTTCAAAGTGGTTGAAGGCAGTTTTGTGTACAAGAAGCCCAAAATCCATAAAGTTCCCTCTACCGAGACTGAGGCTCTTGCATCCAGTAGGTCTCATTAAATATTGACGTTTAGTGGAAAGCTTTCTTTTCACTCATGCTTTGCTGCTCTAGTTATGGATTTACTCACTGTCCAAACTCGTTGTCACTCAAAGGTCTGATGGGGCTGTTTGAGAAGCGGCGCTTCAGAAAGTTCCTGGTCTTTATTGCTAACTTTGACGAGAATGACCCCAAGACTATGGAAGGTGCTGACCCAAAAAAGACGACGATGAGGGAAATATACAAGAAGTTTGACCTGGGCCAGGAAGTCATTGACTTCACCGGTCATTCTCTTGCACTCTACCGCACAGATGAGTTAGTAGTCGTCTCTTATTTTAACATTGCCTTTAATTGCGCATGATTATGATGTCCTTTATCTTGTGAAATTGTGCAATTTGTAGTGTTTTAAATTGTCCTTATGTTTCTGGACTTAGTTACCTGGATCAACCCTGCATGGAGGCAATAAACAGGATAAAGCTTTACAGTGAGTCTTTGGCCCGATACGGCAAGAGCCCCTACCTCTACCCACTGTACGGCCTGGGAGAACTGCCACAAGGCTTTGCCAGGTAGGGGCCACTTTCCATTGTTACACATAACAAAAAAGTAATGTTTAACTGGATGGAGATTCTTAAAGTTAGGTAGTTTATAATGTAAAGGTTGGGTGGTCTGCTCCATAGTCTGATTGCCCCCTGTCTGGCCTTGTGAACTCTACCTTAATAATTCCCAAATAAAATTTTCAAGTCTTATTAGATTAGTATTATTAGATTGTTCATTTAGCTTCTTACCGTTAATTCTTGAAACTTTCTAAGCTTCTTTATAAGCTTTATTAGCCGCTCCCATATTCACAAGGAGTTGCCACAGCAGTAGCTGTTTAATTTGGCAGATTTTTACACCAGACGTGCTTCCTGATGCAATTCCAAAGGCATTTGTGTCTTCTGGGATCAATCTGGGGTGCTTTTGCTTGTTATATGAATGTGTAAGGTACTCCACTATAGAGGCACAATTAACATCCCTAACTGTGATCCACAAATGTATAAAATCATGTTGATCTTCAGTGCAAATGCTAGTGCTAAGCATGAGGTTGTTTTGACTGAAGTGTGAATTGATTTCAGGCTGAGCGCCATCTATGGTGGGACATACATGTTGAACAAGCCAATCGAAGAGATTGTGGTGGAGAACGGGAAGGTGGTGGGAGTGAAGTCTGAGGGGGAGGTGAGTAACCCAACTTCTGTGTTCTGATTTTAAAAGTAGAACAGTTGTTAACACCAGTTCTTCGCAGTAGTGTCTGACAGGGCTTTCTTCTTTTTTGTTGTGTTCACCTAAACATATGAGTTGTACACTGATTGTGATATGTTCCTCTGATGGAGAACTCAGTGACTGTATCCACAGTTGCTGGTTGTTGGACTTATGGTGGCCAGTTGGAAAATTTAATCATGTTTACCAATTTTATTACAGCAGGAGGAGCAAAATGTGCTTAGTTGTCCTTTGGCGTTGTCCACTCCTTTGACCCCTTGACTGTGTTTGCCACTCACAGATCGCAAGGTGCAAGCAGCTGATCTGTGACCCCAGCTACATTATGGATCGTGTCAACAAAGTGGGTCAAGTGATCAGAGCCATCTGCATCCTGAGTCATCCCATAGCCAACACTGGCGACGTAAACTCATGCCAGATCATCATCCCCCAGAATCAGGTCAACAGGAAGCATGGTGAGGCATTTAGTGATGGAAGTATGGCCTAATGAATATTTAAAATCGGTCAATTATCAAAGATGAGGTGTTATTTTGGTGTTTGTGTGACTGGCTTTAATATAAGTATACAGCAGTGAGAACTGTAGGTTATGAAACGTCTTGCATCAAAAAGTTGAGCGCTGGCATGAAATGACGATATTTAATCTTCTCCAGTCAAATCGTCAGACATTAATTTCAGCTTTTCTTTTTCCAGACATCTACGTTTGTATGATCTCCTTTGCTCACAATGTGGCTGCACAGGGTAAATATATCGCCATCGTTAGCACCACAGTGGAGACAAGTGACCCAGAGAAAGAAATCAAACCAGCCCTGGACTTACTGGAGCCCATCGAGCAGAAGTTTGTCAGCATTAGTGACCAGTATGCACCCACTGACTTGGGCACTGAAAGTCAGGTATGATCAGCAGAATAAGATGAAATATTGGTTGTACTGCATGTTTTTGCAGTGAGCTGCTATTGCCACAGTTTGCATTCTTGACAGTGACGTCTTTAACATGACCTCTCACTGTGACACTCACTCGTCAGCTGATTGGGCGATCGAGGCTCGCCATACACAGAGAGAACGCACATCCTTTTCAAACCCTCGCTGGCTTTTGCTGCTGAGTGGAAGTTAAACAGATATAACTCTCAGATGATCTCTAACAGCTGATGTTTGGTTCATTTCAGAGTTTCATTTGTTCCTGAGCAAATCGGTTTGGCTGAGATTTAAGTTAAGCTTCATAATGAGTTAGTTTGATTTAACTTTAATGTCCAACTAGTGAGCTGTTAGTATATTTGTAAATGAATTATTCGCTCATCTGTATTCCTTGATGTAGAAATGTGGTGTTTTAATAGCTTTTCAATTAAGAGCTGACATTAACTAAACAAAAAAGGAGCAACAGTTCGAGCTCTGTTTTTAACTGCTTTTTTTCAGGATGCAGCCCCTGAATTTGGACACAGCTACTGTGTTAGCAGCATTAGCATGTTAGCAGAAGTAGCATGTAAACACACCAGATTGCTGTTTAGAGACGGATGGCTTTTAGTAAATGAACAGCACATACTCTCTGTATGTATTTAGTGGCTTGTTTTTCCACAGTGCAGACAGCTGCATTTTATTCCTCTTGCTAGTAGCTGTAGGTAGTACATCTGGCCATAACACAAAAACCAATCAACAAATCCATTCATCCATTATTTATTTATTTATTTTTTTGTTTGCATAACGGGGTTTTTACACGAGGTTTACAAAATCTGCTGCTTCAGTCACTTTGGAGTAACAAAATTGTCGTTGGCGATTACAAACAGCAACATGGTTTATATGGGCACTGAAACCTGCTCAGTGGCCACAGATTAAAATCACGCTCGCTGCTATAATGCATAAAGTGACTTTTTTGCAACCAATAAATTTGCAGTGCACATAGTTAAAAAATTGAAAGAACATGCTGTGCTATCTTGTTGCCATCTTGTGAACAGGGAAAGGTGAGCACAGCAAACACTTCAGTGGGGTTGCTTTGAGTTCTTGGAGTTTCTTTTTCTTATTTTTTCCCCCTCAGTCTACTTTGTGTATTTGTGTAATTGCTTTGCATTTTTGTGTCTTTTGGATTTTTTCTGTTTTGCTTGAGCTTTATCTAAGAATTAAACTCTACCTGACCTAGACTGCTATCTGTATGCACTTAAGGAATACTTATATTTGGACTTTTGTTCCCCTCTAGATCTTCATCTCTCGGTCGTATGATGCAACAACTCACTTTGAGACCACCTGTGACGACATCAAGGACATCTACAAGAGGATGACAGGCTCAGAGTTTGACTTTGCTGAGATGGAGCGCAAGAAGAAAGACACCTTTGGTGATGATGATTCATAGAGGCAACCGGTCCGCAACACTCTGATAATCAAAGACAACGGAAATCTTACGAAAAAAAAAAAAATAGAAAACCTACACAAATATGTAAACACCAGTGGGCTGGCTGATTATTCAAGTACAGTTTGCCCATTGAGGAAGTTCATGATACATAGAGAGAGATGATATAGTTTTGTTGGATAGGGTTCAGGGAGGGAGCTATGCTTCTTCAGATCATTCAGGTTGGTGTTGCACTAATATTGGTTATGCCTAATAGACAGTTAATACCCTACATTTTTCTAATTCATCTTAAGGTGATGCATAGTCCAAAGATGCCAAATGAAATGATGATTCATAATCAACAGTATCTGGAAAAGATGTACACTATATACTCAGCTGATATTTTGTTTGCAGGTATTCTTTTTCATGTCAGGTCAAGTGAATTGTGGCTTGGCATTGTGCGTCTGTATTAAATTGTGGTGTGTTGAGCTGAGTGTTCCTTGCAGGATATGGCAATTCTTAACTTTAAGGCCCAGCAACAGCAGACAGCACATCATATGGTCCGGTTTTGTAAAACAGTGGTTTAGTGGTGTATGGGCTAGGGTTTTTTTTTTTTTTTTAACCCCATAATTTTGTTTCTTATACAGCCAGACAGCATACTGTAAGTACTGTAGCTCAGCATAAACTACCTGAACCGTTTTTCAACAGCTTGAGTTACTACGATGCATCAGAGGAAATGTATTAGTTCCTGTATTATGCAAAATGATTGAAGACCTGAGCATTAACGGCAGATTGATGACATGTGTAATTGCTTAAGAAGGACCAAATGTGTACTGCAGCAGTATTGAACTGATGGGAGCCCTATGATATCTTGTGTTTTGAACAACTGTTAAAAAAAGAAAAAAAATCTTGGGCTCAAATGATTTCTGTACTGCAAAGTTAAAAAAAAGAAAAACTTTGTCAAAATCCAAAGCTGTGTGTGATTTATTATATTTTGTTTTATTTACCTTTCTTTTTTTTATATATTTATATGTTGCAACAGTGTTTCTAATGCCTGCTTCAGTGAACACAACACCAGCCCAATTATGTCCTTATCCAGATGACATGGGGCGTCTCTTTGGGTTGTGAATGATAGTCCATCATTTTGACTAGTACCAAGTGTCATAATGGATGAAAACTGATGCTGAGGGTGGAATACGAGGTTATTAGCTAAGACACTATCTGTATTCATGTATGGATGCAATGCACAGAAACACATACCTGCTAATTAATACTAAGTAACAAAAACTCGAGCACAAGCTTCTCGGACACTGTACCACACAGCAAGTCGTGTTGGCAGATAATTTCATTGAAAAACTTCAAAGGGCATCAATAGTAATTCGCCCATTGCCCATAAACTACAAAACGCTTTTGGACCGTACTGTAAACATGCTTTTTAATGCTGTAAAACATGGTAGTCTATGATGATTGCTTCGCTTTTGGAGGTATTCTCGAGTGGCAAGTCCAGGAAATGGCGAATGCGGAAATGTCAAAACTTTTTTTTTTTTTTTTTTTTTTTTTTATGCCTGACGGTTTTTGCAGGTGTTTTGAGACAGTTGTTTTGTAAACTACGATTCCCATAATCCATTGCTGGCTCTACGTTGGACCCTTGCTAATGTTTTGAGTCTGCTATCTGCAGAGCGTTACATGTTTCCGTCATTGCTAACCGGTAAAAATGGAAGTGACGGCAGCCCGCCGCTCGTTTCTTTGCGATATCGGTAAGCACCGTCAGCAGTTTTAAAAATGGCTTTACAATCCAGCTTACGGTAGCTCGCGTCTACGAGAGCGCAGGCGAGGCAGTGTTGGTTGACGTCTGGTTATAGAACCCTGTGCTTGCGTTCCCACATAACCCACTCTGCTAAAGGCGGGCTAATGTAGGTGCAGAGTGATTAAAGAAAACGATTATTTCACGTTTCACAGATTAAAGTTAAGCGTTTTTTTGTACCAAGAGAGCAAACGCGCTTATTAGAAATATATTCACCCGTTACACAAACAAAGTCGCTTGTTTGTAGATACTACTCAGTAGCTAATAGGTTTATAGCTATGTAACACAGTCACTGCTACCAGTAATAATTAATCAGCATCTAGATTGTAATTTTTTCCCCTCTATGGGTTAAAATAATAATAAAAAAAGCTAAAATGGGACAAAATATTAAGAGTACAGTTATAATTTATAACTAATGCTCATATGACTATGGAATGGAACTGAGCCCTGGTTAATTTCACCTGTTCTTTTCCTGTTTTGTGTGTGTGTGTGTGTGTGTGTGTAAGGCTTCTGGGCAGACCGCACTGCCCTGCATGAAGCGGCGTCCCATGGCAGGGCTCTGCAGTTGAAGCAGCTGATAGAAAGCGGAGCGTCTGTCAACATGGTGACTGTGGATAACATCACTCCGCTACATGAAGCCTGCATACAGGCTCATCCAAACTGTGCTCGCCTGCTGCTGGAGGCTGGAGCCCAGGTGAGGCAGAGCTTCATCGCTCTACATACCTGACTTGTGTACAGTCTTGGAGTGGGACACCTTAACACAACAGGTACAAAGTGATGCAGCCTGGTGCAGAATACGACTTGTAGGACATGAAATTTGTGAATCCACCTAAGTAGCACCAAGAGCCAGTACCTCTCTGACAGTCTCGTAAAAAACAAGTACTATTTATATTTGTGCAGGTATTAACATGACCCTACAATTTTGCATAATTGCCTAAAGACTAGTTGGGTGTTGTTACTCTGGTTCTTCCAGGTGGATGTACGAACCATCCATGGCAGTACACCTCTTTGTAACGCTTGTGCTGCTGGCAGCCTGGAGTGTGCCAAGCTGTTGTTGGAGTATGGAGCCAAAGTGAATCCGTCCCTCACAGCTCTCACTGCCTCACCGCTCCATGAGGCTTGCATACAAGGTAATCCTTCAGCAGCAATAACACTGGGTTCAATCAGTCGTGTCATCAGATGTCTCCCTATGAATGACATTTTACACTCCTTTCAGGTAATACTCAAGTTGTAAGGTTGATGATAGCCAGCGGTGCCAAGCTGGAGGCATTCGATGTCCACTTTGGCCCTCCCCTTCACATAGCATGTGCTAAAGGACATATGAATTGTGTCAAGGAGCTGCTAACTGCAGGTGTGTAAATGGTGCAATGCATAGTTGTTTTATTTTGAAAGGTCAGTTGGTAATAGCCAGTTTCCTGTGTAGAGTCTCGTGTTTCTCTGCCTGCAGACCCACCGATCCACTCTTTAGTGATCCTTAATGACATTCATTCCATAATGTTATGACTCTGCAGGACAAAGAACAATATGCCATCTACATAATAATTCCCAACCCAGAAGTGACCATAAAGAACATTTATTGGCAGGTGAAATAGCAGTGTGTCAGGTGGGATTTATCTTAAACATCGAGTTTACAAAACATTTTCGCAACTTTAATGATTCAAATGTCCATTTTCTTCCGTTTATCCGGTTCAGGCTTGCGGGGGCTGCTGGAGCCTATCAGAGCTGTTAGAGGGCAAGAGGCAGGGTACGCCCTAGGACTAATACCTTTAAATTATTCTGAACTGCGTGCAGGTGCTAATGTGAATTCAGTGAAGTTCCATGAAACAGCGTTGCATCACGCAGCTCGGGTCAGCATGGTGGAAATGATTGAGCTGTTGGTGGAGTTTGGAGCCAATGTGTACGCCAGCGACAACCTGGGAAGAAAGCCTGTAGACTACACAGCACCTGCATCTCCCTCGTACACCTGCCTCAGGTTTTATGAAGGTAAAGTCCTGCATCATGTCTGAGTTACAGCACAATAAGTTCAGTTTTTTATTTTCTTCTCCTTTTGCTCTTGAATCCTGACAATCGTATTAAAACATTTGTTGTTGACAGGAAATCCTTTGAGCCTGCAGCAGCTTTGCAGAATTGCTATGAGGACGATGCTGGGTACCAGAGCATCAGAGGTCATAAGTCAGCTGAATATATCCCACCGTATCCACAGCTACCTCCAGTACTGTGATCATCCCGCATCGCTACAGACTGACGCATGAACATTAAAAAAAATGTAAATACAGTAGAGCCTGAAATGATAGAACAAGTTATATTTTCCTAAAATTCAAAGTTTAAAGTTACCCATACCAGAATAAAAGGGGTTTAGTTGAAGCATATTTCATCATTTGAAAATATTCTAAATCACAATTTGTAATAAAGCTAATAGTGAAAATGTAAACAGAGCTGTGATCAGAAGTAGAGAACACTTTGGGATACTTCAGAGTTATCAGTGCTAATCTGGCACATGCTTTATTTTTATTTAATTTTCTGACAAGCCCTATTTAACTGCCGGAAATCATTTTGCAAGACGGCGAGATGTGCTTGTTGATGGCAGTTTTCAGGTGAAGGCTGAAGGGATGATGCTTCCAGCAGAGCGGTTTATAGCTTCAAGAGCTTGATTCTTATTCAGGGTTTAAAATTACACTGATACATTCAAGTCCCTTCCAAATTGCTCGTCATTCACATACAACAAATGTACCACAGAACAGGATGAAAATCTCTACATTTTCTTTATGTACAGCATAAAGAAATCTGGGAGATTTTGGACTGAAAGTCTGCTCTGCAGTAACCAAACCTCTCGTCAACAGAAAGAATCAAAAGGCTAACCTAAACCAGATCCAGATATTTTCCCCTAATTTAACACCAGTGGACGAGAGCATCAATAAGACTCGTGGTGAAACTTAACTCAGTACAATTACTGAAGTACTTGACTGAAAAACATGTATGTATTATGTCATGCTGCTTTCTGCTTATATTTTGCATGAAATATTGTACTTTTTACTGCATACCGTTTGCAGAATAACATTTGTTATGTGTAGTTGTTTGACTCCTTACTAAGATAATATGACAGTGTTTAAAAATAAACTTATTTTACTGTTACAGTACTTTGTGGATTTCTCATAACTCTGCCCGGTTTTGCTCGGATCCTCTGGTTGTGTTTGTTGCATTGCAAACTCGTGTTAAGCTGGCGAAGTGGATGGATTCACTCTTCATGTCAAACAGTTTAATTTGGCGTAAAAACTACAAATTCCAATTTGCTCTTCGAGGTCCGATTTTGTCACGTGACTCCTGCCGCATGTAGAGAACGAGGACGCGGCTGTTTACAAACAACACGTATGCTGCAGGGTCGTGTGTTAACGTAGCGTGTTCTGCGGGGAGGAAAAAAAACGGAGGATGGACATTGAAAACTCTCGGCCCTACTTCTTTGGAGACATCGGTAAGTGCGAAAAGGGTCAACATGGCCGGCGAGATTATCGCCGGCTATCAAATCTTGGCCAAGTTTGACGTCGGCTCGGTAGGACTGTCAGCCGGCTAGCGAGCATAATTGCTTTTCTGTAGCTATGCCGGTAATAACAGCTGTCATGCTATTACAGTGTTTGCAGAAGGATGAATAGCTTTTCTCCGCGGAACACCGACGTTAGAAGATGACAATAAAAACCGACAGTGCTGCCAACATGGCCCTGGATGGAACTACAGTATTCCCTCCACTGCAAGAGGCAACAGTGCAATAAATAAATAGAATCAAAAGATACACTTTTGATTGATTTTATTTAGTAGATTTAATGTAAATACATAAAAAATATATGGATGACACAAGAATGTGAAAAAAAACTCTCTCTCTAATTTTATATATATA
>JAVDPK010002570.1:146170-157441 GCA_034780415.1 Cichlasoma orientale | reverse complement strand
CGTTGCCCTTTAAACCCCACCCCCCCCCCCCCACACACACACACCAGCCTCTGCCCAACATCTGCTTTGGCGAGACGTTCAATTTCGCGTGCTACGTCAGCCAGACGCTCTGACTTCCAGTAGAGGCCATTAGAAATGTGAACCTGGACAAGATCTGAGGCTGCAACACAAAGAAGGCGTTTCACCCCCCACCCCCCCCCACCCCCGGCTGCAGGTTAATGTCAGTGTTACAAAAACCACTCCTGTGGAGTATGCATAGATGCATAGAAATGTAAAACTCAGCTGAACATGACCATGAATATTCACACAGAGCAAGTATTGGCTTATGAAATGTTCCATCAGGATGTTATGTTAGTGTTTAATAATGCAGGTGAAGTGCAATGGTAATGGGTGGGGAGTGTTTGGTGGTACTTTAGCATTTAAAAAAGTTTGGTTTCTCATACTTTTCAGCTTGTTTTAAGGGCATATAATGTACTCTGGGCTTGATTTTGATTGAAATTTTGTTTGATTTGATTGGAAAAACTCTAATGCTGTTTCAAATATCTGAAACAGTGCCTGGACTACAGTGTTATTTGAGTTACTGTTGCCTTGCTGATGCCTGGCCATTCTCTGACCTTCTTCTCAGGTTTGCAGCTCACTTCTTTTGTTTCAGACCGCTCTCTGTAAACCCTGTAAAGACGGTTATGTGAGAAAATCCCAGCAGATCAGCAATTTCTGAAATACTCAGATGGTGCCCATCTGGCACCAACAGCTGTGCCACATTCAAATCACCTTTCTTCCCCATTCTCAGTTTGAACTTCAGCAGGTTGGTCTTGACCATGTCTATGTGCCTAAATGCATCATGTTTCCATGCGATTGGCTGATTAGATATTGCTTTAAAGTGCAGCTGAACAGGTGTACCTAATAAAGTGACCAATGAATGTACTCGTTTTTAAGATTTCAAGTGAAATCACCTGTTTTTGAACCTGCTTACGATGCTAGTAACACAGTTGAAGGAAGGAAAAAAAGAGATGTGAGAACATTTGTTCATGTTTCAATGTGGTCAAAATTGCATCATAGCTGAGGAATTAATGTGATACCTTCTAAATAATGCTGACTTTAGAAAAAATCTGACCAACTGCAGATTGTATCTCGTTTGATCAGGATCTGGGCAACCACAAAGTTGTGAGGACAGATAACACTAGGTAGCAAATTTCGATTTTTGTCTTGTCTTTAAACAATGTTTTTCTAGTTCTGTACAAGTAAACAAACTAAAAAAATTAAATTTTGACCCCAAAACTTGCTTTTGTGGTTCAGAGAATGATTTGACAAATTTGACAAGTTTATTTTTGCTCCAAAAAGAGAAAAAAAAAATGGTGACATTCAGCTATTCAGGGGCAAAAAAATCATTCTCAAATCCACAAAAGCAAAGTTTGACAGGAATAATGAAATTTTTTTATTGTTTTACAATAAAAAGAGTTAGAAAATAACACCTGTTGTCAAAGACAAACATCATGTTACATTGTGCATTTTAAAGCTGCACAATGCTAGAGGTTGAAGGCTGATAAGCACAGTATTTTAGTCAGTTCCCTTATCATCAGTCATACTCCCCAGCTTATTATATCCTTTGTCAAGGCTGCAGAAATAACCCTGGTGATACCATCGTGAGGTCATCAGGGATCTCAGATTTTGGCCTGTTTTACCACAGAGTGTGTAGGAGTTCCAAAGGTGTGGCCTTGAAAAGAGCTGATATGGAGCTGCCTCAGCTTTGCTGCTAATTTCTTCCAGTGGTCACTCTCAGTTCCACGATGAAGAAATGAAACAGAAATTCCTCCAGTTTAGCCAACCAACATAAATGAAGAGATATCCATAAAGCTGTTGACAGGACACTGACTGAGGAAAGCAACTTATATTTTCATGATATGATTACAATGTAATTTTTTTATGGGAAGAGAAGGAGCATCCAGCCGTGCACTCATGAAAGCAAACCCATAAGCTACAAAAGCTCACTGACCAGGTGAACTTTTTCTTTTTTAATTCAAGTCAGTCACATTTTCCATAAATCGGTCCGTTATCTGCTGCTTATCTGAGTGCAGGTTACGGGGCAGCAGTCTGAGAAGGGATGCCCAGACCTCCCTCTCCCTGGCCGACTCCTCCAGCTCTTCTGGGGAAACAACAAGGCGTTCCCAAACCAGCCGAGAGGTGTGATCTCGCCAGCGTGTCCTGGGTCTCGGCTGTGGCTCAGTGTGCTGACAGCATACTGTCTTTGTAGGAAGTTAATGTTTTTGGACACTGAACCATACAAGGGGCTAAAGTCAGGATATCTTTCCCTCTGCTGTGACATGTGCAGAACTGCAGTTCTTTTACTGACCGCTTGAGGCTGGCTCCAAAGGTTAGTCAGTCCCCATAGACTGCCATGCACAAATAAACAGCATTAAAAAGCATCTTTACAGAATATGCTTGGCCTCCATGGATAGGTACTCCCTTCTAAACAGCTGAACAGTGGGTGAAATTTTACTATACACTGTAGTAAATAACGCTGCCTCTGTGCACAATCCCTCAGCTGATTCTGCTGAATGTATCCACAGCAGCATAAATAAAGCCCATAATAAGCCTTACCGTTGTTTGACAGTGTTTTCATTAGCGGTCACCATCACTAAATGAAGAGCCCATCCTCTGGCTTTGACTTGGGCACGTGACGTGATGCTGGAACATCAGCTGGGCTAACAGGGGCATCCTGAGTAGGACGTGGTGTAAAGGAGTGGGGTGGGGTGGGGGGGGGGGGCTGTGTGCTGCCAGACTGAACTGGAAAAAGACACGGTTGGCTGAAATAGGAAAAAGTTCTGAACGGTGGTTATGGTGTGGCATGAAACCGTTGTACAAGAAGAAAGGTCTGCATGCGTGTGCGTGTGCCAGATATGTGGGCTCGTTAGTTGCTCTCAAAGGAGCAGGAAACCCAATCTTTTCATGGCTGCTGTAAGTCATTTTACTATGTGGAACTGCCAGGGCTTTTAAACCTGTCTGCTGCATGCATTAGAAATGAGGCCAGATAAATAACCCCTGAATCAGTGCTGACCGTGCGCGCGTGCGTGTGCCTGCGGTTTCCCTGCATAGGAAATGAAAGGCCAATCAAAGCGGGCTGTGTCGGGGTTATTAGTGCAGATTGTGTTTATACAGGGAGAGATGGAGAGAAAGAAAAACAGAGAGGAGTGTGAAAAAGAGCGGAAATGAGCTGCAGCAGGGACGCAGGTTCACACACATTCATGCGTGCACACAAGGATTACTGTAACCGGCGCACTGACATTCACGGAGACATAAAAAGTGAAAGATTGTGGTCATTAGATGAAAACACGGATTGGAAAGTCATTCTTACGCCCGTCTCTCCAAATAAGAACACGGGTTCTGCGCTCAGATGGTCATAAAATCTTTCCAACATGAGCAAGCTTTCATATTCAGTCTTAACTTCACTCCCAGGGTTTAAATTTGACAAAATAGACATTTTCACCACAAAAACCTTCCCCGGGGAACATCAGCCTTTACTTTCTGAAGGTTCGGGAACTTTAAGGGGCGGGGCTTGGAGCACGGTATGCTGCTGATTGGCTGTGAATGGGGTTTTTTTTGCTTCTGGTTTGTAGCTGACAAAAGCAAAGATGCACATGCAGAGACTGTACGTCAGCTGGACACACAGTTGTTATGAATGGAAAAAAGTTTCCATTTTGGAGCCGGCCTCAAGTGGTCATTAGAGGATATGTAGTTTTGGCAGCTGCTGCTTGGCTCTGGCCTACTGGCCCCTCATTTTCCTCCTCCTACACTTGCAGCACTCCTGCCGTCTCATTTATTTGTAACTTCTCTGGCAACACAAAACTGTAAGTAATGCAGACGTGTTACTTCCAGCTAGTGTCAGAGAGAGACGGTAAAAGAAATAAGACTCTTAACAGCACATGCACACACACGAGCACACAAGCGTGTGCAGTTGCTTGAAAACTCACATGTGCAAAAAACAAAAACATGATTACATGCCATGATTACAGCAGCTCACTGCCAACGTGCGTCAGATGCCAGCCATTGTTCGGTGCTGCTTGAGCTCCACCAGTCCAAGCCGCACTCGCCGAGGACCTGAGGGAGGATGGCAGTAAGGGGAAGGAGATTTCTCATTTATTCTGCTCCATGAGAGCGGACACACTCTGGAGTCCCTGCCAAAGCCAGCTAACTTGGGTTTGGGAGGATTTCTAGACATTCCTTCTGCAGTCACGTGCGTTTAAAATGAACAGTGTAGAAGAACAGCAGACAGACATGGTTTGGATCACAGCTGAGGCTGAGCGATACATGAAAGTCTTACTGAGTAGTGTTGTTTCCAAATAGCCAGAGGATGCTATTTTCACAGATCTTACAGACCTAAAAAAATAAAAGACTCCACAGCAGTTTGCATTACATTTGGTATTTTTGATTTTGATAGTTTACAACAGAGAGAGGCAGTAAAAATCCAGAGAAAAAGGATCGTGGCATGTGAGGATGCAACTCATGCGAGCATCCTTCTTTAAGAACACACGTGTACTGTCTTGATGGACGCAGACGGGGGTTTGTGGTGCAGAGAAGCCATTGTGCTCACCTCAAAAATCTCAGCTAACGCAAAAATTTTCCCGGGTAAGAACAATTTTTCATTTTTCCTTCATGCCTTTTTTACTTAAACTCAGACAGACGAGCATTTTCAATTTATAAAACACAAACACGTTTTTCAGTTTACAAAGTCTCACTCAAGCTTCAAGACAATATGACAATATGGTTGTACTTCCAAATTTCCATGTAAATAATGAAGAACTGTAAAGCTCCAAACCAAGTGTGCAGGTGAACGTCAGGGGTAACTTTGTCTATCAGTTGAAGTACTATTAATAACAACTTCTGCTAATCAGCATTTTTAAAACTTAAAGAGAATTATCACCAACTTTATGGGAACATTTTCCAACTTTTATCTTTCTGTCTTTTCTGTTCACTGCCGGCTCCACAAACCGATCATCATGCATCATACGCGACCTGTTTAGCTCCTTACAGGGCACTGGCAACAGTCCTGTGAAAAACTAAGTGCATCCTCACTGCTTTCAAGGGAATTAGGAGGGTAAATAGCAGCCAAGTGCTGCCAATCAAATGAACTCCTCCCAAGAGTGGACAGCCCAGCAAATTCACCCCAAGATCAGACCATGCAAGGGTCAAAGAAACTGCAAAAAACCCACGAACTATATCTCAGACTCCATCAGGCTCAGTTAGCATGTTAAAAAGTTCATGAATTAACAAGTACGGCTTGTTTGGAAAGGTTGCCAGGAGAAAGCATCTTCTCTTTAAAAAGAACATATCAGCATAGCTTAGGTTTGCAGCTGAACAAACCACAAGCCGACTGGATCAGTGTTCTTTGGACAGATGAGCCCTAAGTGGGGATGTTTGGCCATAACACACAGCACCAAACACAGCCTATCAGCACACTCATACCAACTGTCACCATGGCGGTGGAGCGTTTAGGGCATTTTCTTTGCAGCCACAGGACTTGGGCACCTTGAAGTTATTGATTTGATCATGAAGCTCCTCTGTGCTCCAGATGTGGGGCCAGTTAAAGTTTGGCTGAAATGAGGTCATGCAGCACGACAGTGGTCCCAAGCACAGCAGCCTTAAGACAGTTGTGCATAAACAAATATCTGCACACCTCAGTGAAATGAAGGAACAGTGGGCCAAAATGAGAGAGAGCGATGAAGTCATTCAGATTTCAACTTATTGCTGCTGAAGGTGGTTCTACAAGCTGCTGCATCATGGGGTTTCTCACAGGAGTAGAGTCCTTTGACAACTTTAGATGGTGAAGTTTCAGCTCCACAGGAGGTATTTAGCAGCTTATTCAGGTATTTTTTTTACATTAGTTGGTTTATACCAAAAGCATGGTAAATTTTATAATGTTGCTTTAAATGAATACGTGTCTTTTCTTTCCTGTTTGAATGTTAACAAAAACTGCACCATGTACTATTGATAGAGTGTTAATGGCTTCTTCTTTTACTTTCAAACTGGCTTCCAGTATAAAATACTATCCTTTGCCTAAATAGGCAAGTCAAATATCTGTTTATAGAAACCATACGCCGATCAAGCATAACACAATGGCCGCCCGCCCAATCGTTGGTCCCCTTAAGCTGCCAAAACAGCCCTGACCCATGGAGGCACGGACCCCACTAGATCTCTGAACGTTTGCTGTGGTATCTGGCACCAAGATGTTAGCAGCAGATCCTTTAAGTCCTGTAAGCTGCGAGGTGGGGCGTCCATGGATCGGACTTGTTTGTCCAGTACATCCCACAGATGCTCGATCGGATTGAGATCTGGGGAATCTGGAGGCTAAGTCAACACCTCAAACTCATTGTTGTGCTCCTCAAATCATTCCTGAACCATTTTTGCTTCATGGCAGGGCGCATGATCCTGTTTAAAGAGGCCACAGCCATGTTTCTGTTTCCATCAAAAGGTGCACATGGTCTGTACCACTGCTTAGGAAGTTGGTATGTGTCAAAGTAAAATCCACATAGATGGAAGGATCCAAGGAATCCTAGCAGAACATCAAAAGCACCGCTGCCTCCACCAGCGTGCCTTCTTTCCACGGTACATCCTGGTGCCAGGTGTTCCCCAGGTAAGTTATACACACCCAGCTGTCTGCGTGATCTAAAAGAAAATGCGAGTCATCAGACCAGCTCACCTTTTTCCACTGGTCATTGGTCCAGCTCTGTTGTTGATGCTTTTGGTAGTGGACAGGGGTCAGCATGGGCACCCTGGCTGGTCTACAGCTATGGTAAATGGACGGGTCCTTATAGAACGCTTTTCTGCTCTAAATTGAGCACTTAAAGCACTTTACACAACACGCCTCATTCACCCATATTCATACAAGCACTTCTTTGTACGCTTAAGTGCTTCCTATCTAACATTCACACATTCACACTCCAGCGGTTACATTGGAGAGCACCTTGAGGTATATAGATACTATTAATTCCAAATGTATAAAACATCATAGAAAGGATAAGTGGAAAAGAATGAATGGATGGATGATAGAATGGTTTGCAAAATGGTTACTTTCAACTTAAAATCAAAAATAAATAAATTGTAGTATAAAACATGCTCTTTTTTTATGTGATCATCTGAGTGATGTGCAGCATTTTTGCAACAGTTAATCCAGCGTCCTGTGTCACACTTCATACCACAAAAAAGAGGGTTTGCCAAGGTGCAAGAAACACCCCAGAAAAGCTGTAATTTTATGAAACTGCACGGGTCTTTACCAGGACTCCTACTGCCACAACACGCTGGTTTATAACATTACAGCTTTGTCTAAAGTTCAGCACCGTGTGCTGTGACCTGCCTCCCTGCTCTGATTGGAAACCCTCCTCTCCAGGATTTTCATGAAGGAGGTCTTTGTTGCCCAGGTATCTTGGCAGGCTGCAATCTGTGCAGTGACAGACGAGCGGTGCCTCTGGCTCACCTGCTTCAGCTCCTCACAAAGGGAGGATTTTGTACAAGGAGCTGAACTCGCTGCGTGCTTTACAGCCTGCTAATGGAATCACGCGAGTGAAGTAAGAGAGGAGGAGATTGGGAGATGGTATGGAGTAATGTGGCTTATCAGATAAAGCCGTACTGTATTCTTGCCAGGTCATTACACAACTGGCACTAACAGATGCTCAGACTCACAAACACGATATCTGCAGTTAAAACAGCTTAAAAGATGACTGAAGGCAGCTGAGCTCATTTTTAATGTACACTTTTTTTATTTTAAAACTAAGTGCAATTTTTTTTTTTTTGCCTTGAAAGGACCTATAATGATGTCATGATTTGCTGCATTATGCGCTGTAAATATAATGAAAGCAGCGAGTCAAGTTTGCTGACAAAACATGAAGAGCATTTTTTCAACAAGCCCACATTCAGTCATATTTGTCACACTTATGTTTCAGATCCTTAATCACACTTTAATATTAGTAAATACATAACCTGAGTAAATACAATTTGTAAATAACAGTTTCATTTATTGAGGGACAACAGCTATTGAAATGTATCTGACCCTATTTGTAAAAGTGATTCCCCCATAAACCTAATAACTGGTTGTGCAGGAAGAGCTGCAATTAAAGCATTAACCGCCGTTCACACTGAGGTGGAGGAACTCTGTCCCACTCGTCTTTGCAGAATTCAGCCACAATGGAGGGTTTCCAAACATAAACGGCCCGTTTAAGGCTCGCGCCAAAGCGTCTCGATTGGATTTAAGTCCAGACTTTGACTTTGACTCCCAGATGAGCTCGATACACAATATGATGATGCCACGGAGATGCTAACAAATCAGAAAATAACATCACCCCGTGGTCCTGCCTGCATGCTGTGTACGCTCCTTTTTTCCTTCACGTGGATATGTCCATGGATGCAGATATCTAAACAGCTGTGGCTGTTGTCCTTATCTTAGTGAGCATAAATTCAGTTACTTTTTGTGGCAGCTAATTTCAAATGCGACCGCAGGGACCGAGCTTTTGCGTTTGTGGCCCCCAAATTATGGAATGAGTTGCCCCTCTGTATTGAGCTGGCCCAGACACTGGAGGTTTTTAAATCACGTTTAAAAACACACCTTTTCTCCACAGCATTTCAAGATTAGTACCATTCTAGTCAGTTTTAGTCAGTATTTGTTATAAATGTAATTATCTGGGGGGGGGGGGGGTTCTTACATGTTTTGTTGTTATTTAGTTTTGTTTACTGTGTGTTTTTGGATTTTATTACTGTCTTTTATCTGGAAAGCACTTTGGTTAAACTCTCATTTTAAATGTGGTCTATAAATGAAATTGAATGAAATGAAATGAAGGTTTAACCTATCACAATATAATAAATATCACAATATTATGGTCTCTTGGTTGTTGGCAGATCTTAAAATTGGGTAAATACAACCTCAGATGAACAACAGATGACATATTACACTATGTCATTGTTTATTTAAAACCAAAATGCAGAAGCAATGTGTGAAAAACTAAGTTCACCCCACTGCTTCCACAGGAATGAAGAGGTTTGGTAGTTTGCTGGTCTGGAGACATCAGCAGTGATCTTAGAGACACCATTGTTGCTGCTCATCAGTCTAGAGAGGGTTATAAGGCTATTTTCAAACAGTTTGTAACCCATTATTCTACAGAGAAAGTTTGTGCACAAGTGGAAAACATTCAAGAAAGATTCCAGTCTTCCCAGGATTGGATGTGCCAGCAATTTCACCCCACGGTCAGACTGAGCAACGCCCAGAGAAACTGTGAATGACCTAAGAGCGACATCTCAGGCTCTACAGGCCTCCGTTAGCATGCTAAATGTTAAAGTTCGTGGCAGTGCGATTCGAGAAGGTTTGAACAAGTATGGCTTGTTGTTTGGAAGGGTTGCTAGAAGAAAGCCTCTTCTGAACAAACCACAACAGACCACAAGCCTTCTGAGAAATGTCCTTTGGACAAACACGATCAAAGGGGAGCTGTCTGGCCATAATGCACGGTGCTACATTTGGCAAAACCTCATAGCAACTATCGAGCACAGTAGGTGATGATTTGGACTTGTTCTGTAGTCACAGGGCTTGGAAGCACTTTTCCACCACTGACATCCATAAGTCAAAATTTTGGGTCAGCATCTCAAATTTAATAACTTGAAATTTTGAGATATCTGGTAAGTGGAAATTTTGAGCTTTGTAACTTGAAATTTTGATATAATGACTCAAAATTTTGACTTAGCTCTTTTTTTTTTCTTTTGGAAACAAACTTCAATCCGTTGCGGTGTCACAGAGTGAACTTGTTTGAGTATCCAAAATATTCTAGAGTCCAACGTGAGCTTGGCCAACACTGAGTAATGCAACAGGAATATGATCCCAAGCACACCAGCAGCTATGAGAGAATGGATGAAAAACAAAAGAATCAAGGTGCTGGGACGGCCCAGTCAAACTTCAGCCCTCGATCTGGTGAAGTGCTGTAAGACAGTTATACATAAATAAATGGCTGCAGCACTTCAACAGACTGAAGTAACATTGTAAAGAAGAGTGGACCAAAATTCCTCCACGATGATGTGACAGACCGATAAAATCATACAGAGACTGTTTCAAGCTAAAGCTGGTTCTTTCTACGACCTGCTGAATCATGAGGTGTGCTCAGTTTTTCACAAGTTGCTTTTGCATTTTTGTTAAATAAATAATGACAGTGTGAAATATGTTGTGTGCGGTTTGTCTAATTATAGTTAAATTATTTTATAACCTGCTGATGAGCATGTCCTTATAAAGCAGCATATAGAGGCCACATTCAAAGGAAGGAAGAACTACATTAAAATTAGAAATGCATCCTTACTTTCAGTTCATTCTTAAAGGGCAGAACGGTTGTTTTCCTCACATTACACAAATCAGTCTCACTAGCATGTTGTATTGTCATTATGAACATAAGCCAGTGATTCAAATTATGGTATGGCGCCCCGCTACTTGGCAACATCGTCCCAGTGGAATAACTGCTGCTAGTAAAATCCTCTGAGCTAGCCGTTAAAATTAGCTAAAAATATATATAAAGATAACACAACAAGTCTGTGTGTGAGACTTCTCGTGGTACCTGTGAGAAACCTCACCATAGCCTGAGAAATCAAAACAAACTCCAAAGAAAAAAAATATATACAAATTAGTAAAGTAGGTAAACATGAGCTAAGACTCTGACTTGTCTCAAACACCTGGACAACAAGCTCATGCTCCAATGGCCCTGAGTGAGACACAGTCTCCTGACAGGTAATTAGGCTATTTATTTACTAGATCACTACCAGTAAAATAAAAGTCCACTGAGCTTTGCGTCTGCTGTATCCTACTATTATCCCTTGGCCTTGTTTGGCAGGTATTACTGTTTCGTGTTAAGGCTAAATCAGAGGTAATTGCCCTTCATTATATCCCTGTGAATCATGGGAGCCACAGCAAGGCGATGCTAAGTGGGTAGGCACGGGGTGTGGGGGTTAAATTTGGGACAACCTGTAATGCACCCCTGCAGGCTAAACAGAAGCAGCAGAGCCTAAAATACTGCTGCACTCTTGTAATTGAGAGGTCATGACCCTCCATGAGTGAACAAAGGCTGTGTGTGTGTACGTGTGTGTGTGCGTGTGTGTGTGTGTGTGTGGGGTGCACCGTAGGGGTGAAAGTCCATGTGTGTAGTTTGCAGGTTTGCCTGTCAGAGCTTAGGGAAGTCCACTCGACCCACCTCAACTTACAGCGAGAACACACACACACACACACACACACACACACACACACACACACACACACAC
>JAVDPK010002570.1:103151-116512 GCA_034780415.1 Cichlasoma orientale | reverse complement strand
TAGAGGACCCGAGCTTGAAGGGCAAAAAGACCGCCCGTAGGGGCGAGCTGGGATTTTTTTTTTTTATATATATATATGGCACAATTATCAAAAGCTATTCACACTAGGCTTGTGGGTTACCACCTATAATGACTCGGACCTCCAAGGGTTAAACATGCCCTGATTGCGTTAGCAGTGAAGGTTTCTTTTGTATTCATTATGAGAGAGTGTGTACTTTGTGTGAGCACACAGAATAATCAGTTAGATAACAAGGCACGTACAAATCCCTGGGACACAGTGCTGTGGATAATGTAATCCACTAATTTAATGTTATTGTCTCACTTGGTTTCTTCAAACATTTACTCTGCACCACACCAGCGTTTGTGATTCCAGCTCATTGTCACATCTGTCACTTCCATGTTGTAGTTGTGATAAAAGAGAAGCCGGTGTGTTTAACTCAGACCATAAAGGGAGTTTTTTTTTCTTCCCCCAGTTTATCTAATCCTCTTCCGCCCGTCTGAGGCCACAGGGCAGCTCAGATTATGAAGCTGACAGTTTAGACTGTCAGAGTGTGTTTGTGGAGTGTTTTAAAGGAAGGAGATGAGTGTCAAAGGATGTGGCAGTGACGGATCACTGACAGGAGTTGCAGCTGTCTGCGTCCATCAATAATCAGGTCCACAGGTCTTTCAATAGCGCACATGAAATGCTGAGATAGACCCTTCTCGTAAACTACAAAACGGGACCTGATGACTTTGTGCCTGGCTGATTCTCAGCTCTCTTATTTGGTTACTGGATAAAGAGCTACACCACTGTTGTATTAATAGAGTGTCACGTCTTAAAGTCAGCCTCAGCCACTTAATTAGCTTGCACATCAACACTTTGGTTCAGCAGACCCCTCCAAAACTCAAATAAATAACCACAGCTTTCATTTGTCTGGATGGAAAGCTAGCTTTAATAACACCAGGGTTGATTTTAAGAGCAGTGATCAAAATGGTCCACGTTCAGTCAACTGTTTAGTGTGTTTTCTGGTGGTCTCATATATAATCTTTGTTTATGAACTGTGAACCACAATCAAAAGAGCAAACACTGAGTCTTATTTTTGTTCTACTTTTAGAGTTACAGGACCGGCAGATGCAGTATTTCACATGATGTTTATTGGCCTTCATGGATAAACAGCAGAAACAAGAAAGAAGTAAGAGGCAGTTACTGTATGTTAGGTCTGTTCTAAAACATGCTGAATGCTGCATTAAAGGTGTATTAGGCTGAGGTTGTGTTCACTATTTCCTCTTTCGATTAGTACCAGAATAATTCAATTCAATTTAATTTATATAGCACCAAATCACAACAAACAGTCGCCTCAGGGCGCTTTATCTACAATAATTACAGAGAAAACACAACAGTCAAAACGACCCCCTATGAGCAAGCACTTGGTGACAGTGGGAAGGAAAAACTCCCTTTTAACAGGAAGAAACCAACATCTGTTATTACAGGCTTAGAGCAGGCAGTGTGCATTGGTCTGAAAAGTTAGGGCCAATATGAGGCTAAAGTTGTGTTGACGCCAACTCATCATGATATTTTAAAGTGTATAGTAATCGTCTCATAACAGGAGTGCATGCTAAGGCCTGGGATATATTAGATGGTAAAGGCTAATTCATGATTTGCAGTGTAACTCTGGACATGCGTTGGTCTTAATTCAGTCAGATCTTGTAGTGTGCACGTTGGCTGCAGGGAGGCATAAAGACTGAGAAACGCTGAAGAACAGCTGGGTTGGTGTCTTTCCAAAACAGCAAGGCTTGTAGAGAGTTACCCCTCAGCAATGGTGGGGAGGGACAAACCATGAAGTAGTAACAGGATATTAGGGGCTAGTCTAATTCACAGGCGCAAAGGATCCGCTACCAGATACCACACAGCAGCTTCAGATGTCCTATCGAGGCCATGCGTTGGTAGGTTGGAGATGTTTTTGTAGCACGTGAAGATCCAACCGCATATTAGGCAGGGGTGGTTATGGGCTCCTTCAACATTTTCCCTGTCTGCTGGACTTGTGGGTACGTTGGCTTTTGCAGTGAGGCTGAATGTATTTCAGTCGATCTATAAATTAAGCTTTGCAGACACGGTGGTCTAACTTGCAACAATGCAGCCACTGCTCAGTATTTTAAAGGTAGGTTGTAGCGCCAAAGCCCATGTTTAAGATAATAATTGTCATTAACTTCAACGTTTTGCCAAAATTTTTTGTTCTAGACCTCTCCTGGAGTTTTTCCTCATCATCCAGTTCCAGCTCCCCGTCTCCTTCCTGTCTGCATTTCTTGAACTAATCAGTTGTTGGGTGCTAACCTTTTCAAACCCCCTCAGCGCCGCTGCTATTCATCGCCAAGAACGTCGCGTTACTCCAGCAGAGACGTTTAATTTTTCCACTCATTGGCTGTGCTCATCACTGACACACCTGGTGCCATGAGGGGGCAAGAGGAGCCTTTGCAAAACTGGATAAAAGTGAGGCGAAACACTCCGGTCTTTATTCTTTTGGTTTTTTAAATTAATAATCCTGATGCTGTTGCCAATTTTACATTTCACTCGTCAGTGTTTAGAATGGTTATTTTGCATCTTGTAAACCTACGCGAGCTCCAAATATCATACTTTACGGCCGTGACACATAAGCACATGAAAAAAGCCTCGTTAAGGACGTGTTTGCAGAAACATACACTATATTGCTAATTGCACAGCAGGATGATCACCTACTGTTTTACTACATAAAGCATTTGCCTCCATTAAAACTACCCCCACGGCCATTACATCCTGGTGCCTGGCCTGGTCAGTGGGCTGATGAATACACTGTAATTGTAGTTTATTACCACTTGGATATTGTTTTGTTTTTATTGGTTCCAGTTTCAGCTTTCACTGACTGCAGCATGATGACAGGTAAATTATAATGATGAGGTGAGGCTTTTCTAATGTCCTCTGACCAAGATTATAAATACAGGAAACATCCTTTTACCACTTGGCTAACAGAAGCTTGCTTTTGTAATCTTGTGTCTTATGGAAGGTAATATTAAAATTCACCAAGTTAACCCTCTGCAGTGGCAGAGAAGCATGTGAGGGGGGTGCGGTACATGTATGAGCACAGTGAGACAATGGTGAGGTGTGCGGTAGGAGTGACAGATGGATCCATCAGAGGGGCAGCTCAGGGATCCACTCCCTAAAGGGAGCAGCCGAAAGAAGAAGTTACAGTGATGTCAAAACATTGACAGTTTAATTAACAATCAATGGAATTAGAACTGATGAAACTATAGGCATAATCTATAATATTTCCAATGAACAAGAACTGACTTGGACTTGAGCCCTGGTGTGAGGTCAAAGGGCATAATGAGGATTATAGCATTGCTGAGATACAGCACGCCAGCCAGTGCAGGAACGCTTCCAGGACACCCACTGACCAACATCCATCAAAGCAAATGTGTGACTGTGAGAGCGGGAGCGAATGTTTAGAGAATGCTCTGAGAGGAAGACATAAGACCATTGCTCAGTAAAACTGTGAGCAGCATCTTCTGCCAAGTGGACAAATTAAAGGAGAAGAAACTCTCCCTCGCTCCAGTACTTAATGTCTCACAGTCAAACAGTTCATAGTCGTGTGTAAAATGCCTTCTCTTTTCATTTTCTCTGCAGTTATCACTTTAATTACCCTTCATTAGCACAAATCAGTGTGAAGCGAGCCCATCATCTTTGAATATTTAAAATTAAAAAATACGGGAGGCTGTTGTGGGCCTTTTGTTACGCTTTCCAAATGGGAATCATAGACTTGACAAAGGCAAGTGCTTCTCCTCTAAAGACTCAACAAATCACCAGCTAGGACGAGCCGGGCATGTCACAGTTTGAGAAAGCAGGCTGACAAATTTCTGCACTGCAGATGTTTCTCTTGGCACCTGCACGCAGCTCACTGTTTAGTTAAGAGTTAAACATGATCGTAAATTAAACGGCATCTCCTTCTTCTGCTTTTACGCTGGGCACTCCTATATCCAGTGTCTCATGAGTCATAACACCCGTTCCAATGATGACTTGCATGCATGTTTTAAAATATGATTTAAAAAAAAATCTTACAGGAAATATGATATTTGTCCTCTGGCTGAGGCTGAGATAAAAAAAAAATCTAATTGGTTTCCATGTAGGTCTGCACAGACAGGACCATTCACTACAAAGCTCAGCCCATAGCTGGTTAGCTTAGTTTGGTATTACAACCAGCAGTCAGTCTTCAGAGCTTGAAAATTCTTACACTGAATCCAGATCAAACCATAGAGTCCTCTGACGTGGTTTCATTTTTCACTTGTATGCCTAACTGAGGCAGCGGAGACGGTCTGAAAATGACCAAAGCAAGACAGCTCCTGACATCTTACAGCTTTATCCCAGTCTGATTGCACACCGTTGGACCTCTGCATTACTACCACATACTTCAAGTGCAATGAGGGTTTCTACAGATATAGGTGCCATGGGCTCCCCAGTGGCATCCATTGTGGCCAACCATTGAGGAAGTGGAAAGTCCAGCTCCCTCAAAGGGACAGCACCTAGCCGCTGCTACAGATATATGAACGACACCTGGGTCAAAATCAAAACCCAAGAATTAGAAGCCTTCACTCAACTCAGTGGATGAAAACGTTAAGTTCACCAGGGAGGCTACCAGGGATCATAGGTTACCGAGTGTGCGGCGCTCATTCAGGAAGATGGAAGCCTACACACACAAACCAGTACCTATTCTTTGATGGCTCCCACCACCCACTGGAACACAAACTTGGGGTGATCAGGACCCTGCAACGCTGAGCGGAAAACGTTCCCTCTAAGGCAGAAGGGGGAAAAAGACATGTAAACCTCTTAAAACATGTGGTTATCCCAACTGGGCCTTCATCAAATCAGTGAAGAGGAAGGAAGGAAGGTCAGACAGCAGGGAGAAAGAGGACAAATGTAGCAACACTGCCATCTGTTATGGAGCAGGTTTGTCAGGAACAAACGTGACTTTCCAGTGTACTTCAGACTCAGTCACACCCCAAGAAAAAAACTGGTTCATCCCAAGGACAACACTTCATTATTATTTATGTGATGATGCACACGATCAATAGCAGGCCAATGACCACCTCCGAAGGGGACAACCCCCACTAGGGTTTCAGTACCTGTGTCTCTCCACCTTTTGGTTTCAGAACTGAAGAAGCCTCTTGGATGAGACGTGAAACATCTTTAAAAAATTAGAGAAGTCCAGTCACCTTTTTTCAGGCTCTTATTAAGACTACCATGATCTGGATGACTGAGAACCTACACAGAAAACTGGGAACTGATTAGCTCAGTCTGAAAATAGCTGGTTGGCTTAGTTTATGTTGAAAAGTAGCGCGCAGTTTAGCTTTGCCTAATTTATAAATCTGATTATCTCAGTTTAGTATGAAATCCAGATGCCTGTTGTCTTTGAGCAATTCTGAAAGGTCCTGGTTTATCTTAGCTTGGCACCAGTAGCCAGTTAGCTTTGCTAAACAGGAAGTCAGTTTATTTGAAAAACTGTAAACACAAAAATATGTGCTCTAGCTACAGGAGTTTTTTTTTAATGTACTAAATAAAAGGTTTAGTGGCTCAGGAGGTAAACTGGGCTGTCTATTTATCAGAAGCTCAGTGGTTCAGTCCCTGACTCCTCCACTTTGCACGTGTCCTTGGCCAAGATAATAAACGTGAAGCTGCCGTCAGCAGCCTGTGAGTGTGTGCTGCTTGGGTTGAAAGGAATGAGTGAATTAGACTTTAAACTACAAAGTCCTCAGAGTAGGAAAGTGCTTCAGAAGTAGCCCATTGAACATTTAGTGAGATTTGGTCACCTTCAAAGAGAGCTCTTCCTTCTTTCCCATTCTTGGCAGCTACATTAATAAGCAGATATGAGTGGTGTATCATTTTGTGTAACTTGGGCAGAAAGTGAAAAAGTACATTTTCCAGAAGGCTTCAGTACTGACTTCATGCTTCAAAGTTAATAATAAAAACATGGAATCAAAGGTTCAGTTGCAAATCTTACACAGATCTTTATTGTTCTTTTAATTACATAAAATATGTGGCAACAAATTGCCCATTTCTCTTTTGTTTTCATCTCAACCACCAACAAACCCTGTACTTACTTTCAAAAACCTTCTTCATCTCCCTCCCCCTACATACGCTTCGTTTCTTTCCATCTGCGAGCAACACTTCACATCAACCTGAGCGGCCGATGGAGCTGCACGCCACACTGACCTAAAACATTCCATGGAATCCATCTCGTCTCTCTTCTCTTCAGCCTTCAACAACTTTCATCGTCACTCAGTCTTTTTACACATTTCTTTGTCCCGTCCCTCAGGACAGGTACGCACATCGTGTTGCCTCTACCGGTGCAAGCAGTGTCCACAACTAAAGCTCCATGCAAGATCCTACACTGAAAAGTGATCTGTCTCATTGTGAAGAGTCAGCTTTTTAAGAAACCAACGTGGCTCAGTTCAAAATTTTGTTTTAAAACAAAACTCATCATCTCGTCTCCGATATGATTTCAACAGGGTTTAACGGCTGACCTCTGATCTGTCCTGGAATTAAATTAATGCCTCTGTAGTAAATAAAATAAAATAATGTCTGGGTTCTGTTATTTAAGGAATGTATAAAAATAAGACATCTTCTGATTGGTCTAAAATCAGACTACAACAGAAATTTGCAGCTGTGTGTGGCACAGCTCACTTTTTGGGGGATTTGCTGTCGTTCATTTAAACACGCTCAAATGTTCAAATAACCTGCCCTAAAAGCTAAAACAGTGTTGCTTTACAATAACTAAAAAAAAAAAAAACTACAATAGATTTTAAAATATAAAAATGTAAAACTTTCATTAGCCCCCACAGAAAGGTCTAAAAGAATGCTTAAATATCAAATTAATAGTAAACAGGATCTGATGCACCACCTCTTTCTTCAAGAAATCAACAAACCGCCAACACACCCATAATTTCAGGCGTGAACCGCGGCTTTACTTCTTGTCGTGCTTCCCTTTAAGAGCTGGTGGAAGCCTCGTGCATCTCTCCAGAATATTGTCTCTACATGATGCACTTGGATGGAGGAGTACGGTAAATAGCTGCCAAGGAGGACAGTAACAGAACACTGCTGTAATAATATGCACGCACGCAGACACACATAAATACATGTCCCATGCTTCTCCGTGCCGTTTTTATGTACAGAAAAAAAATGTCCATCCGTGAGTCCATTTTCTCCCGACACACCACTTCACACCATCGTCTCTTTCCTCTTCCCTAAAGAACACAGAGACTTCTTGTCCTTTTTGGTTTTATGTGACGTGGCTAAGGGTGACGTCGATGACACAGATGTCGTGGACGAAGACGAGGAGCGCGATGAAGGGGACGGCGTGGTGGGGCTGGATGTTGTGCTATTGCACGGTGAGGCAGGGGCAGACTGAGAGCCCGGCTGTGGGCAGTTCTCATCTGCTTCCTCCATGCGGACGATGGCGGAAATGGAGGAAGGGCGGCGCTTGGAGCGGGCGTCACCTGTAAGCGGGCTCGGTGTGGAGGGCTCGCTCAGGGGCCGGTGGACGGAGATGGCGCTACGGAGGCAGTTAAGCCACTGCTGCTTGTGGAAGACATCGTTGACCTGCAGAGTGTGTGACTGTGCCTGGCTCAGGTCTTGGGAACGTACCCGGAAAATGTTCTTGGCTGCAGAGGAAGCAGGAAATTAGATTAGGAATGAGGGAGAAAACTCCTTGTCAAGCTACTCGTGGAAACTTTCTGAGACAAGCCTTACCTTTGTCTGCATTGCTGAAAGCTCCCCTGAAGGAGCCACCCATTCTGACGTCTCCATCTTGCAGGTCCTCCAGCACCAGGTCCTGAACTGGGATTGGCTGCCGGTACACCTGGAAGCACTGGCGCTCATTTCTGGTGACGGAGCGGGTCAGGACCAGCAGGTCAGTGAACAGGAATACATGAAGCTTCTGAAAGGATTTACAGAAAAAAAACAATTCAATTATCTGACAAACACCATCAGATTTTTCTCCTTTACACACATCAAATCAAAGGCAGGTCACTAAGCAGACAGCTATCGTCTGCCTTATTTGCCACACATGCCTTGTGTTAATGTGTAAACAGGGACACCGTGGGATGTGTGTGGTTTGCTCACCGTGCCACTCTTGTTGCGCAGCTCCCCGTGACACAAAAGGCTCTTGCACTGCTCGATGCGAGGGTCCCTCTGCCTGTCGTCCAGATACTCCAGCTTGTCAATGTAGTACTGGCACTCCGATTCCCCCTTCTTCATGTTAATGTCAGACAAAACTTCCTGGATGATAGTGATCTGAACACAAAAGTAACCTAATTATTATTTGGGACAGGCATTATAATGACCACTCAAAAATAACGCTGCTGCCCGCGCTGAACAAGCATGTGTCATATGGACTTACAGCTTTCTCTAGGCTGGCAGTGTCGGGGTGTTCTGCTGGAGTGTGTCTCAGGATTTCTTTGAGCAGTAGCGGGTACTTGACCAGGCGGGATCGGGGAATGTCCAGAAAGCTCCACAGGTCCAGTTTGCGGCTGAAGGGTGACTCAAGGCAGCGCTGCAGGAAGTCCTGCACCCGCGGGTCTTGCTTCTTCTGGTCCAGCAGGGCCTTGGCTGCCAGCTGGTTGCTGCAGTAGTCTTTGTAGGCATTGAGCCTGGGCAGCTGCAAAAGAAGCAGGGACTATTTAGCAATCTACAATGCTTATTCAAAATACAGTGCTATTAAAATAAAGGTTTCTGATGACTCAGTAAAGTCAGTGACACTTACCCAACTAACAACAATTTGCCCAATCTGACCCACAGTCCCATCTGGCCCTGTGGCTTTGGAGAGCTGGGTCAAAAGGTCTTCGTGCAGAGGGATGTAGGCATCCAAGTTGCCGAAAATGTGCGTGAGCTCCTCCTCTGACATAATTGAGAGCTTGAGCATTGGGTCATGGTACGCCTATGGATGGAGCACAGTCAAAATGGTCAAATAAGAGCCAGGCCGAACAATGGGCGTGGCTACTAAGAATAGCTTGGTGAAGAGCGTTAGGGGTACAAAAAAAAGAGAGGAACAATTCCTGTCTTTTTATAGCTCTTGGCTGGGCTGCGTTTAAAGCCTGCCAGACTTTGATTTAATCTGTTTGCTTTATATGTATTCCCTTTGCCTCAGAGCTTTTAAAAGTACAAACCTTGCGTGCAAGCTGGAGGTCCTCAATCAGGTCCTGTTCTCCACGAAACAGCTCAAATATGGCCTGAAAAATGGGAGGAGGTACTTCTTTAGTAAAACACATAAATCAGGACATCATTGCATTATTGCAAGTGATAACCATTAGCCTAAATCCAAAGGTTTAGACAAATGACGGAGGTCAACGTTTAGATGCTGGGCTGTGCGCTCAGCCTCTGCTTCTGTCTCTACCACATGGATAAGTGAAACTAGTCTGGATTTCTGACCTCCTAACCCTAACCACCTAACTGGTGGTGATTTCTCACCTCTTGCCGCTTGATCTCTTTGGTGGAGAAAGTTCCTTTCTGGTGGATGTCTAACATTTCTGACCACAAGGTGCTGTTCCTCCTTTTAGGTGGTGTTGGGACCGCTGCCTTGCAAGGCTTCTGGGGCACGCCCGGCGACTTGCCATCGCCCCGGAAAGAGGCCTTCAGAAAGGGGGGGGGGGGGGGGAAACATGTCAGACATGCTGAAAGAGGTGAACCTCGCCCCCAAATGAGTTCTCTTTGTACTGAATGCCATTGGAAGCTTACCTGGATGGTTTGGCCGAAGCGCCGGACGGCCCCATTCTTTGCCGGAGAAATGAGGTTGGCTAGCGACGTCACCCTGCCGAGAGGACGGACACGCTTGTTGCTGGGTTCCTGAAGAAGGGAAAAACAGAAGGAAAGATTAGTCACGCAGTCATTTCATGATGGCTCATATTTGAAAAAAGTCTGAGAGGAGCAGATCAGAACTAATCGATCAGTAATGCTAACACCTCAGCCGAAAGTCTTCCTCATAACAAAACACATCAAGTGAAGTCATAAATCCTGGTTATGAACTCTAAGTCCCTGCTTTAAGGCAAGTAGCTGGAGCCGAGGTCGAGCCGCAGTCAGACAGACTGGCGGAGAAGCAGACACAGAGATACTGAGGAGGAAGCCGTTCCAGCAGCTGTTGGCTCCATCATGGGAAGAGTCCTGAGCCAGGCCAGCCCACTGAGCACAAAGACCCTTTCTCACTGCTGATCTGGAGGGGAAGGGGGTCTGGAGGAATGCCAGGAATGCACGAGACCATGCTTCTCAGCTGTTCAATGATCCTCCCCACATATACTCTGCTACTATCTGTTCTGACAACAGCTAAAACTCAAGTTCAGAGTGGATCTGTTCCATCACTCAAAGTGTGATAAACGATTCCTGATTAGCTGCCATTCCCAGAGACAGAGCTGTGTGGCAGCGTGCCAGGACGGTTCAGTGAAACAGAGCACAAAGAAAAGGAGCAGCAGAAAATACAGTGAATCTGCCACTTTCAAGTGTTTACACAGTGCAGCATTGCAGGGGGCGCACCGCAGAATTTATGGCCACAAGTTGAGACAGGCTCTTCAACAAGCCTTGCGTGAGAGAGCACTACACCTGGGGCAGGTGACCCCCCCCCCCCCACACACACACACACACACACACAAAAACTCCTCACCGACGCACTCACAACTCCTCACCCAGCCCTGAGGCTGGAAGAAAAGAGAATCAAAGAGCAGTGGATGTGGTCTTGTACCACTGCTACAATTTCAATTTTCAAAGTTTGCACTCCCTGCAATACATGTGACATCTTAAGGACTTCACAGCAATGTAGGCTCGCCCACTGAAACTAAACACACTGCTGGTAGACGTTGCTTCTGTTTCCCCTCATTCGGGCCAAATGGGATTTTATCCTGGCTCAGCAAATGTGGGAAAACAGTGCAGCCATTGAGGCTCCCGGCCCCACGGATGCAGCTGTGGAACAGATCTGCTCAGTCTGCTGTGGCCTGAGAGCTGCCGTGGCTGCGGTACAGTCATGGTCTACTGTGGTCAGGATCTCCACAGAGAACTTAGCAAGCCCTCAAGTGGTAGGGGCCAGTAAAGAGACGCCTCATATCAACTGCTTTGGCTGAGGGTCCGTCTACTTGTCTGTGGGTATTAGACTTGCCTCTAGTTTTGACCATTCTGTGGACAAATAAAAAACAAGTAGCCCCCCCCCCCCCAAAAAAAAGCAAAGAAACAAAAAACAAACGGGGGAAGGGGGGACACAAAGTCAATATTGCAAAAGCGTGCTGTCCTTTGGGGACCGGCCCCAGAATAACAAAAGGCCACTGGTCCTGCTCTCTGTAGCAGTTAAACAGGGAAAGTTGCTATTCATGGCAGTCTAACCCTGCGGCATTAAAGCAAGTCAGGCTGCTTCAGGAAACCACACAGATCCGGAGTTTGGATACTAGTCAGTGCAACAATGACCCTGCAGACAGATTTAATATACATGCAGCCTCCTTTAACTTCCAGCCTAAGATTACAAGCTCAACCCTTTTTCAGGGTTACCGACAGCTCCCTCCCCGCGCTTTCCCTTTGATGCAACCTCGTGTGTGCCGCGAGCTAAAACTCCAGATGTGTCCCTGTGATTACAGTGCAGCTTGAGCTGATAGGGAAAAAAATAGGCAGACTATAAATCAAAGAGGTCATTAGAAAGTCAGCACAGAGAGTACAAAATACAGGGTTTTAAATTAGGCCATTCTGGGAAAAAGGAGTCACTTCATGAATTGTTTTCGGACTTCTTCTTTATGAAGCAATTTACTGTCAATGAAACCACATGTTCTCTTCCTAAAGAAACCTTAAAAAGGGGAAATGAGGGAGGTGAAGTAGTAACTTTTACAAGCACACAGATAAGACCTGGATTTCCTGATATCAGCTGTTTTAACTTTAAAAGTCATTATTGTTGAAGGCTTGGCTGTTTACTGAGAACATATCCCCCTGCTGTTTCCCTCTTCCTATGTCTGCTGACCATGGGTCTGATCTCCCCATTTCCCACTGAGACTCAGCTGCCTGCTGGGATACATGTGAGACAAGAAGGGGAATACGCAACACTGGGTTGGGGGGGTCATTCTACTGTTCACAACTTCAAAAAGGTGCAGTGCAATCAAATGATTAACTTTTCCGGGTTAGACAGTATCTCAAGCATTGTTCTAAGCGCCCAGGAACAAAGGTCAAAGTCTCTCCAGACACACACACACTTGCAAACATTGTGTGCCCAAGTGAGATAAAGAAAACAGGGTTAGGCGCTGATTCACTCACAATGTGACACACAACACCAACGTATGACTTCATTTCAAGGAGTTCTGGTCAAACATTTACAGATTGCAGTTTCAGCCATCTCACCTCTGACTCCTTGTTGGCCTGGTTCTGGCAGTCTACCACTTGCAGAGTCCGTTTGATAGGCACCAAGCTACCCACTTCATCGTAAGCCACCATAGCTTTCAGTAAAAACACAGTATCCTTTTAATCCTGGCGAATTAGCTTCAAGTAATCCACACCAGAGAAAAATGTTGAAGAAAATCAAGGGCTGCAAATGAGTAAAAAAACTAAATAAATACACCTTCCCCTTGTTTGTCTTCCTCCCTTGTGACATGGGGCTCTCTGATATCTGCCCTCACACACTTTCTGAACTTTGGTCTGAGGCAGAGTGAGGAAGGGAGGACTTTATACACACAACAAAGGGGGAGGAGCCTTGCTTGAAGAGAGATCGGGTTTACCTGGAAGAATGGAGAAGCTGCCCACATGCTTTGTTGCTCCATCCACTCTGAGTGAAAATATTACTCCAAACTTTGAAGATCATGGACAAACATTATTGCTGAACGGAGGTAGACATGAGGGAAAATGAAAGTTGCACACCACTTTCACAGTACGGGTTTCTTTCTGGAAACATGACCAAGTCTGACCAAGAGGGACTTAAAGACACATTTCTGCTACTGAACAGCTGCAATACATCTACTGATGCATGATTGGCTGTAGATGAGGTAATGACAGTACTTAAACAAAAAGTTATCTAGAAATGATTCTGTTTATATTTTCAGATCTTACCTTTAAAGTTAACTGAGCAGCAGGGCTGATGATGGCAGCAGGGCTATCCAATAACATTGTCTGGCACATACATTGGTGCATATGCTGGCCATTTTCTGACAAACTGAATATCATCAAATAGATGACAGAGTATACATACACTCATCTAAAAACAACTTTTCTTTTTTTAGCCAAATATCTTCAACAAATTCATCATATTATAATAAATGATATTCACTCACTGCAGGGGAAGAGTTTTATTTTAATCCATAAGTCTTGAGGTCCTTTCACCTGGGAACCAGTTTCAGTAATTTGTAGACTTG
>JAVDPK010002570.1:71096-86943 GCA_034780415.1 Cichlasoma orientale | reverse complement strand
AGCGCCTTGAGGCGACTGTTTGTTGTGAATTGGCGCTATACAAATAAAGTTGAATTGAATTGAATTGAATTGAATTAAAACTAAAGTGATAAAACTGTGAAAGAGACCATTACTCAAGTCCAGTTTGTGAACTTCTGCTCTGTTTTCACCTCATTGTTTAGTTTACTATGCTAAATCCTTGAGGACACATTTAGCCAGGACACTTAAGGGAACTCAGCACATTCAAATGTGACACCCAACAGTCCTGACCAAGCATACAGAACCAGTCTAAAGTCATCCAAACTATGAAGAAATACATATGGGATTATTAAACAAACAAAAAAAGTGTTAAACATGTTTTATATTATCAAAGTAGGCACCTCTTGCTTAGATGACAGCTTTGCACATCTTGGCGTTTTCTCAGTCAGCTTTATGAGGTCACCTGGAATGGCTTTCAGGTAACAGCTGTGCCTGTCAAGAGTTCATTTCTTGCCCTCTTAATGTGTTTGAGACCATCAGTTGTGTTGTGCAGAGGCAGAGTTGTATACAGTGAATAGCCCTATTTGAGTAATGTTCTAATCCATATTATAGCGAGAACTGCTCAACTAGGTAAAGAAAAACGACAGTCCATCATTACTTTAAGAAATGAAGGTCAGTCAATCCAAAAAAATTTCAAGAACTTTGAAAGTCTCCTCAAGTGCAGTCGCAAAGACCATCAAACATTATGATGAAACTGGCTCTCATCAGGACCGCCCCAGGAAAGGAAGACCAAGAGTTCCCTCTGTTACACAGGATCAGCTCATCAGAGTTACCAGCCTCAGAAACCACAAGTTAACAGCACCCCAGATAAGAGCCCACCTAAATGCTTCACAGATTTCAAGTAGCACACACATCTCAACATCAACTGTTCAGAGAAGACTGCGTGAATCTGGACTTTATGGTTGAATTGATGCAAAGAAGCCACTTCTAAGGAAGAACAACAAGAGGAAGAGAATGGCTTGGGCTGAGGAACACAAGGAATGGACATGAGACCAGTGGAAATCTGTCCTTTGGTCCGAGGAGTCCAAATTTGAGGTTTTTGGATCCAAACACCAGGTCTTTGTAAGATGCAGAAAAGGTGAGTGGATGGTTCCTACATGTGTAGTTCCCACCGTGAAGTATGGAGGGGGAAGTGTGATGGTATAGGGGTGCTTTGCTGGTGACACTGTTGGTGATCTTTTCAAAATCCAAGGCACACTTAACCAGCATGGCTGCCACAGCATTCTGCAGCGATTTTCACACAGTGGGACCATCATTAGTTTTTCAACAGGACAATGACCCCAAACACACCTCCAGGCCATGTAAGGGCTATTTGACCAATGAAGAGGGTGATGGAGTGTTGCATCAGGTGACCTGGCCTCCACAATCACCTGAATCAGCTGAGATGGTTTGGGATGAGTGCTCAGCACCTCTGGGAACTCCTTCAAGACTGTTGGAAAACCATTTCAGGTGATTACCCCATGAAGCTGACTGAGAGAATGCCAAGAGTGTGCAAAGCTGTGATCAAAGCAAAAAGTCCCTACTTTGAAGAATCGAAAAATCTAAAACATACAGTACCAGCCAAAAGTTCGGACACAGCGCCGATTCGGGCTGAGTAGGTACTAGTGGAAAAAGCAGCATATGTGACAAGGTGGGAGTCAGACTGAGCAGATGGGGCTGCAGAGTCAAGCAGTGTCTTCACAGCAAGTTACCAACTAGTTTGTGAAACATATTGCTGTGGAAAAAAAAAAAAAATCAATAAACAACTTTTTCCATATAACTCTAACATATTATATGTACATACTTGTGATTATATACTAAAAGAAAGTAAAGACAGAGCATTTAATATTAGTATTTGACTTATTTGGTAACCAGAAACCCAGTATGATCAGGCTTCACTAGCATTCCCTTAAATGTAATATTTCATGTGTAAAACATCAGAAATCAATGTGTTTCTGGTTAAACCAGCAAATACCCTTGTAACAATGTAGCAAAGTGTTGAATCACATACATCACTGTCTCATGGTGCATATATTGCCATCCTATACCCAACCCTATTTGCCATATGAAGAGTTATAGCAGTATTTTTGTCCGTGTATATTTTGTCTTTATCCTCACACAACAACCAGTGGTGGCTGCTCCGCCCTGTGCCTAGCTCTGCTGGAGGCATCGTATCCTATTAAGAGGGAGTTCATTCTCTCCATCATCAGTGCTCATAGGGATCAGATGATCATTGGACTTCTCTCTTTGTAGGGCCGTTATCTTACAATGTGTTAGCACCTTGCAGTAACTGTTGTGAAGTGGATCTATATAAATATAACTGAACTGGTTACTCTTAATAATGTGCTAATAATTTCAGTCCAATGGCCTTGCCCTGTAGTTCCATGTTATTTTGTACCGGTAGTGCTGATTGGACAGTGTGTGACAGGAGTTACATGAATAACAGGCTGCTATTTTAGAAATGGGAAGACTAACAAAAGCCTGAATACAGAACAGCAGGTCAGCTGAAGTCAGCAGCCTACTGTCCACGAAGTGTGTTTGCAGGTGTGGAAACTCCTTCCAAGTTAAATATTGTCTTAAGCTCGGGTGTTACGCATGAGAACAAAACAACATGAGAGTAATCTCTGTGTGCAAACACACACAGCGGGGAAAGAACAGGAGAAATTAGCAGTCATGTTCCTGCCACCTTTGGAAATCCCTCCCTCAGCAGTGCGTATATGAAACAACAGAATCCAAGCAGCTACTTGTTCAAATGGTAAGCTGGGTTCAGTGTAAACCCTCTCTGTGCAATACACACACTGAGGCTGTGCAGACGGTTGCGGGTTACTCTGTTACTCATCAGGAGAGCGACTGATGGAATTTGTATGTTACATAAAAAGATCTTGATGTAGACTGACAACAAAGATGCAAAGGAACAGTGTAACACTTTTTTGTTAACGCTACAGACAAGTTTCAACACTTTCAGGGCTGTGCACCTTCCAGCTTTGTATGGGGTTTGTTGCCTGCCACAGTTTAAACACACACAGTCTCATTTACCATGACATCATGGTTTGCATGTTGGAAACAAAAAAATCCATCCTTGTGATCTAGAACTGGATTAAATAGGAGTTGGACTAGCCAAGAAATGCTGAGCTCACACAGTCTGAGGGATTGGTGAAAAATAATAAAAATATTTACTGAAGTGAGATAAATAAGAAAATGACAAAAATGTAAACATTCGCAGCTATGATTATTTATTAAGTTAGAGAGGGAAAGATGCAGTCCTGTGAAGAGGAGAGGGACACAGCAACAAGTTAGGTGGAGCAGCTCCTCCTCCGATCACCATCTCAGTCACATATAAACGTAAAACATGACCTGGTCTGAGGTCAGAGCAGGAGGTAGGCATATCAATTTCAAAGTCTACAATCAAGAGATGTCTTTATGAATGGAAGAGTTTACAATAAGGTGAAAACCACTGGTTAGAGCAAGAAGGCCGGATTAGTGTTTGCCAAATAACATCTAAAACAGCCCACACAGCTTAGAAAAAATTCTTTGGACAGATGAAACCAAGATTAATTTGTACCAGAATGATGGGAAGAGAAAAGTATGAAGGACGGGAACAGCTCACGATCCAAAGCATACCACATTATCTGTCAAACATGGAGGAATGTTACGGCATGGACATGTATGGCTGCCAGTGGAACCGGGTCGCTAGTGTTTATCAATGAGCAGCAGGATAGATTCTGCAGTGTACAGGCTCGCTGCTCAGATTCAGGCAAATGCTGCAAAACTGATCAGACAGCACTTGGCAAATGGATAATGAGAGTATAAGAGTATACTTTTCAGTTACTGAATACAGAACTGAAGGCAGAGAGGCCCACAGACAAGCACCAACTGAAGGTGGCTACAGTAATCAACCCCCCGCCATTGTTGTTAAACTCTCATTATGTTACTAATAGACATTCTGAATCTAAGATATCTTATCTTAGAGAAACTGTCAGTTAACACAGACACAGAGAGCAGGGGAAGAGTTTTTGGTCCAGTGACTCCAGTTAATTTAGATAATGCTTTACAAAAAGAAGAACTTAAAAGCCTGAGGCATTTCAACATGCCTGCCAAACTGAGCGCTGCTCACAGGGCGGACTTTGAAGTCATTACTGAGTAAGGCTGTCTCACGTTTCCAGCAGAGCATTGCTTGAAAAGAGTAGGGTAGAAAATAAGCACACTTTTTAGATTACTGAATTAAATGACAGCAGAAATTCTTTTTAGTAGATCGTGTTAATAGCTGGATAAGACATCCTTTAATGATCCTAATAGATAGGGCCATTCTAATCATTAATCCATTGTTAGTATTAGGAGCAGTGGTCAGGGTTCAAACCTAAGACTCTCTGGCTAACTACTGAGACAACTAGCTGCCAATGCCAGCAGCTAATCCTATGTGACCTTGTAGAGAAAAGCATGACAAATGCATTGTATCAGTGCGCACAGTGCAGTATGATTAAATTCAGTTCAATTCAATTTTATATATATATAGCGCCAAATCACAACAAACAGTCGCCACAAGGCGCTTTATATTGTAAGGTAAAGACCCTGCAATAATTACAGGTGAATGTGTCACTGATGCCTCTTGTTGTGTAGTCAGTCTGAGAAATTTAAGCCATGAGTGTCACTGTTCCTACGGCTTTATCTTCCTTTGAAACATTAAAGTAACCCACTAAAAACAGCAGCATATAACGGTAGTTCACATTTCCTCATCCAGAGAGGTAATGGAATCCAAGTTTTAGTTCAACTTTAAACGCACGTTTGCCTCCACTGACACAAGAGAAAACTGATCAGATACGGTCACTGAATGCAGCATTAAAACATACATTTACGATCTCCTGCCAAGCGCCTGTAAAACATTATGGAGAGCTAGCAAAAACAGGACCTCTTTAAGAGGCATGAATCCAAGTCACAGAACAGCAACATCAAAGTCTAATGTGTCTGCAGGGTGATGATATTGCTGCACTGGGATCTCTCTGTGAAACGTATGGTCAGTGGAGAGCAACACCTTGGATGCATCGCGCGTTATCAGTGATATAAATCGTGCTCTCAGCAGAATGCTGAGGAATTTTCAGTCGGTGGTTAAAAAAAGGGAGTTGTTGGGATGGATAAGAGCAGCCCACAATAATTTTCTGTGTTTGCATGAAAAGCCAGATGCCACTCTGCAGCTGGTAGGCTCATTAAATCACATCATCAGATTAAAGCTGGAATGCTGCTTATCAGACAGGCCACTCTTGAGGCTGACATCTCTGGCTGCCTGAACTTGTTGCTTGAACAAAAAACGTAGGCAGTGATTCTTACCATAGTTAATTACCGTCACATTCCACCAAACAGCAGTCTGGTTTGATCTCCTCCACCTTGGCATTGGCCTGGAAACCTGACTCACATTCTTGCCATAACAACAAGCCCTCCCGATGCCTCGTGCATAATGTAGTCTGAGAGAATGCGCCAAGCACCCAGGGAATGCTCAACTTGCCCACTTCCAAGGTTTGCCTGGGGGCCAATTCACTGCAACATATACCTGGTCCTGCCTCAGCCAGGTTATTAAAAATAACCCTCCGTAACTGCTTCTAAGCTCAAAGAGCGTAGCTGAAGTTTACTCAAAGCCTAGGCAAAACCTTTAAACTTAACATGGCAGGGTTGAGATAATCGGGCAACTGGACAAAGGTGCTTCCAGGATTCCTTAATTGCTTGCTATTTGGTAGATTTAAAAATAACAGAATAACTGTGGGAGAGGGGGAGGTAAACTGAAAGGGGGAGCTAACAAGCTCCACATGGTTTTGATGGATGAGATAAGTGTGCCATATTTGTGAGTCAAAGGCAGCAGGCTGGCATGAGATAAAGAGCCATTGGCCTTCACGCTCCCCTTTAATTCCTCCTCCTCTACCTTCAGATGAGCGATGGATTGTGTTTGAGGCAGCTGTAAACCCGGGAACGCCAACACACTGTTCACTGCTGCTCACTTTTTTCTGTTTCTAATCAGCTTGTCTCATTTGAGGCCGACAGTAAACCGCAAGCAGGCCTGTCTTTGTAGGCTATTACGCTCCTCTGGTTGGGGGGGTATAACAAATCAGAGCAGGCTGGATTTTCTTTATCCAGCAATTTGGTCTCTGGCTACATGAACAGTCCTGGGTTCAGCCATGAGCGAGCCATATAACAGCAGTCATCACAGCCCTTCAATGAGGTATTCGATGGAGATACACACCACGTGGAATGCTGGACTGGAATGCTGAGCTAATTTTATTGATTTCGATCCACTGATAGCGCCCGAAAGCCAAGGCATGAGAATTAAGGCTGGTGATTGCTTTGAAGATTGACTGTAGAGGCCACATCCAGCTCTTAAGCAGAACTTAAAACAAGGCAAACATATTGGATCGCTACTCCTCTCCTCAGGACAATAACTTTCAAAATTGTGTTGCATTTATAACAGTGAAGTCATAGAGTGCAACAGTCTGAAAAGTCAGGGAGCTCTGTGCCAATAACCACTGTTAAATGCAATCTTTTAGTTCCGTCACTATGACTATTATTTTTATTAGAAATATGCACTGCCACAGAATGACCTCTGTATAAAAACATCATTCTCTATAAGTTGGCTGATTTTTTTCTATAAGCAAAGCTGGAGCAGTGTGTATATATACAGGTTTTTTGGCCCTGATCCTGATTCAGTTGAAGGGCAACATCTTTCCAGAGACAAGTCTCTGAACATGGCAGCCATCTTGAAATGCCCTACTTGGGCAGTTATATCTATATGAAGTTTGCCTTTTGATGGACTGGCTTTTGATAAAGCTTATAGTTAGAACTGGATCAGGTGACTCTTAACCTTAGTTATGCTGCGAGAGTCTCAGGCTATTGGGGGGACTTCCCGGGGCAGTCATACCTGGTGCATTTCTTCTTCACCACCCACTTTTCACTCCTGGAGTGACCATGTCACCATTGCATTCATATTAACTTTTTTCTTCTCTTGCTTAAAGTTTGTATTTTATCCTTGTTCTCCTTTCCCTTCTCTTTCCCCTCACCCCCGGCCCTGACCGGCCATAGCTCACTTCCTGTTAAAAGAGAGTTCCTTCTCCCGATCACTGCAAATTGCTGCTCACAGTAGAATCATCTGATCGCCTGGGGTTTTCTCTCTAATAGCGTAGGGTTAACCCCAGGTTAATGTCTGTTTCAGCTGTGTGTTGGCAGGCATCTCCCTACTTTCTACAAGAGAGAAAAAAAGTGGTGGCTCAGTGTACTTTAACTTTTTTGTATCCAGTGGATGAGCAAAGATGTTCATGTTGCTACACTGGGTTTAGTCATTAATAAAGCTGTAATTTTGCACAACTGTATGTGTGGGTAGTGAAGTATAATGTGTGTGTGTGTGTGTGTTGGGGGAGGGGTTTAAAACCTTATTTGAGCAAATTGGAAAAACCTTTGAAGTACTTTTATTGGATATGACTGACGATCAGGCTGTGGTTTTTGTGCCGCACTGACATAAAATTGAAACTGAAATTATCTCTCTTACCTTTCATTTAGAAAGAGGCTTCAAAATAACCATTTTGGACCATCCTGTATGAGACATCTCATATGCATGCAATTCATTTTAGTAAAACTGGGGTTTATTGCAGTAAGTCAATTATTTTTGACTCAATGAAACATACATAATCAGAGCGAGTGGCACAGCTGAAGAATAATTTAATATTTCCCTGGAAGTAGCATTATAAAAAATTGCTACCGCTTTCCTTTAGAAATAATTACTTGTATTTTTTTTGTATTTTATTGTTTTGGGGATAATTTTCAAGGCGTAAAGAAGTAAAATAAAACATTTGTCCTCGAGCTTTGCTCGTTTATCTGGTGTACAGCGAGGGGAGTTGCCTTTTCTTCGCTGTGACAATGAGCAGCGCTACTGTTTCCCAGACTTGGTTGAGGTGAGATTTAAAACCAAAACACATCGTTCTGATGGGAAGTGGAGCTCAAGTACACTCCCAGTTTGCATGACAGGGCAGGAGTCAGCCAAAAGCCATGCTGACAGTTAACATTAACACGCATAAAAAATTATACCAAACACATTAAATAAATGCAGTGTGCACATCTCTCGACTGTGAACACTTTTGTTCACTTCGGTCATCGCTGCTGTAGGTTATCCTAGTTTGTGTGTCTAGCAGGTGGCACTATAGAACATGCAAACCAGAAAACATGAGATCGGGACTCACCAAACTGAAGTCCCATTGGGGCTTTGGAGTGAGGAAGGTGAACGACCTTCCTCTCTGCAGTGACCTGTATGATGACAAAAGAGACGAGCATTACAAGAGAAATACTCATTTACAAGTCCTGTGTATCATGGCCTATCAATGTGGAATTTTCAAGCCCCAGTGGAGTCCGCCCTGACCAGAGAGTGAGTAAAGCCCACTTCAAAGCACTCATGAGGTGATAAGAAGAGGACCCTGACTCAGAAGGGAGGTGTTCTGAGAAAAAACCTAAACCTCCCATTACCTACCACAGCCTCAGCATGCTATAGCTACAGCCCAGGCCAAGACTGACCACCCAGTCAGAACGGGAATGCAATCACAATCCACTTCCTGAAAGATGCCTCATCAACCTCTAAGCTGTCCTCAGCACCCAACTGTCTTTTCCCTTTTCTGGGACTTGAACAGTTGGACTGCCTCCCCCTAAACCCAGTCATGCACTCTGAAAATCCTTCTCATGTCAAACAACTTATTTGAACCTGTGTGATTATTGAAACATTACCACGAGGTCAGGTTGGATAAGGACAATTACACAACACATCACAGTGTACGGATGGTTACACATCAAAGCAGCGCTTAAGATCTGTCTTATACTAAAAATAAATTGGATTTTTATTGAGACGCTATTTCACACTGATGAAATACTTTTTGTGAAAAGTGTGTCTCAGACTGCCGTACAAGGCCAAGTCACTGTACAACTTATGAAACCAAGTCAATGGATCAGAAATGCCGTGTAGGGCCTTCACACAACAGATTGAGGGCATCGATTCCTTTTATATAAAAAGTATCAAGATGGTTTTTGAGGTTATAAAACACGTGAGCCTTCTGAAAAATGAAAACCACTGGTAAGTTTAAATGATATCGATAATCGACTTCTAATGAGTTTATCGTTCTGAATCGTCCAACTGGTAAAAATTTAAACAGAACGATGACATGTTAAGACATTGTGGAGTATGTTTAAGAAAACTACCAGGAAAAATGGGTCATCAGGCTCGGCACACATGATGATGCGCTGAATCAAAACCTTTAGATGGTGGGACCAAAAAAGGCTTCAGCATCCAGAGAATGCTGACCTGCTCAGAAACACTTGTTCTGCGTGTGGGTGTCCAGCGAGTGCTGCTCGTAACGCTGAGTCATTCCAGTCATACTGCATGCACACCAACTGTCTTTCTGCAGTCAACACTACGGGCAGCTGCAGCACTCTCCTCACCTGTTCATGCCCCAGGGTAAAGGTGTTTTTATGAAGGTAGGTGTACCCATCGCTGTAAAAATGTTGTTACCAAGGCTATGTCATCATGGTATCTACCCATCATGTTAACGGAGGCAGAAAAAAGATTGCCTCCTGATCCTCAAACATCACTCAAAAGTGCACGTTTGACTATAACGAGAAACACTCTTGGATTTTGAGGTGAACAATATCAGAGAAATATCTTTCAAATAATATCTGGAAAATGGTCTGGCGCTGAAGAAAGAACCACAGTAGCTTCTCTTCACACAGAGGATACGACAATAAGACTGTAACAGGAGCAGAAAGGTCACGTTATATGTAACATCCCATCTAGTTTTGCAGAGAGGCCAAATATCTTGTGCCTCTTACTGTGGCATGATTGAATATACAATGGTATACAGCTGCACAAAGTTTTTCATGCACTTAAGTTTTTAATTCAAATATTTTTTTTAAATGTTTCTACGCTATAGCAAAGAACACTCACAAGGATTTCATAAGTTTCAAAAACATTCTGTAAAGCTTTAGTTTTGGCAGTGATGCCATTCTTGAGCTACCCGTCCTTTCTTTATCATTTTCAAGGAAACATGCAAACATAAATGGAAATACATTAAATAAGGGCAGCACAGTGGCTAGCACTGTTGCCTCACAGCTAGAAGGTCTAGGTTCAAATCCACCTTGGCCCGAGCCTCTCTGTGTGGAGTTTGCATGTTCTCCCCGTGTGTGCGTGTGCTTTCTCCCACAGTCCAAAGAAATGCAGTTACTGGGGTTAATTGGTGATTCTGCCCATACTGTAGGTGTGAATGTGAATGGTTGTCTGTCTCTCTGTATCAGGCTGGCGACCTGTACAGGGTGTACCCTGCCTCTCGCCCTATGACAAGCTGAGGAGAATGGATGGAAAAAACAGTTTGTATAATTCTAACAAGCTTCAAAGTCAATCTTTTATCCTTCAACACAGCCTGAAGTCTCTTAGGCAAGATTTCCTGTTATTTCTTTAAGTAGATTAGTAGTCCAGACTTCTTGAAGGACATTCCAAAGCTCTTCTTAAGATGTCGGCTGTGTGTTGTTCCATTCTCTGAAAATTGATCAATAATGTTACGGTCCGGGCTCTGAAGAACTCAACTGAGGGGCTTTTCTATTTAGGTACGCTTTTACTGCATTGGCAGGGCGTTTAGAATCATTGTTATGCTGAAATCAGATGCTTTCTAGATAATACTGCATAACAGATCAAAATCTGATGATACTTTTCTGCATTTAAAATTCCATCAATTTTGATGAGATCCCTAACACTACGGTCTGAAATGTAGCCCCAGACCATGACACAGCCTCCGCCGTGTTTTACAGACAGCTGTAGACACTCACTGTCGTGCCTCTCTCCTGACCTCCCACGTTGAATATGTGCAGAGTGGTGTTACTGTAAGGTGTGGAGTATAAACAGCACGTAACAACTCTGTGGAGCAAACCCAGAGAAATATCATGACTGGACGCTGAAAAAGAAACAGAGCCACGCACTGACTGCTGGTAAGGCAGTTTCATCATGCTTCTTGAGGAGTGGAAAGAAAGGCATGATATTGAAACAGAAGAAACCTCATTCAGAAACCACTTGCGTGGCTGGTTCATTGCCAGGCTGGTGCCGGAAGGTGTGAGCCAGTGTTTCACAATTAAGTAGAAAGACGTACTGTAAAGCTCAATGTCCACATGCCTGCAGCAAAACGCTAACTCTTCCCTCACTGACGTCATACCTCACTGCTTAATCCAACCAACTGTAGTAGAGCAGGTTGTTGTACAGAAGAGTTTTGTAATTAGAAAGGAGCAATTAAGTTGCAAAACTTCAAAGGGAAGACACACTGACTGGATACTGTGGCTGCAAAATGGTTTTACCTTAAACTGGATAAAAAAAAATAACAGGTCTGAAAACAACAAATAAATGGTGTGGACATCTTCCTTTAGGTACAAGCGAGACAATGTAACACAACCCAAAACAGCTACAGTTAAAGGTTCATCAGATGCCAAAACGTTCACAGCAGCTAATAATACTAAGACTTGGGATTTTAATGGTTCTAGAGTTTTAGCATGGTGACCGTCATTGTGTCTTCAGACCAGAGAAAAGGAGCAGACAGGTCCTGTTGGGACCCCCCATGCTGGATAGTGCTACTGTAATGCATGCTGGATTAACAGCATGTGTTCTGCTGTAACTACACATGTCGTGGAGGCAAGTGAGGGGTCGGAGGTCACTGCAGGTGGCGTTCAGACTTTATTTGTCAAACTGCTGCTGAATTAGCTTGAGGGCAGAGCAGCTTGCCTGGTTTCTCTGCTCAAAATGCCACTGCTAAAAGTAGTAGAGAAGGGAAACAAAGCAAGCACCCGTCTCAACTTTAGGCTGAATTTTATGCTTCATAGAAAAGTTTAGGTACATATTTCTCATTCACTTACAGTCACTAACAGTTTTACACTAACATAAGGAGGTGTGCACTGAGTTACATAATACATTTCTACGCAGCTTACTTACCTGTGTGAGGTGAATAGGGGTTAGAACCTAGTTCTCAGGAAATATGTTTAACTGTATGAATTTAGTGCATGTTGGGACACGCATACTTATTGACTATTTGAAAATAATATCATTGGAACTTCTTAAAAACACCCTTTTTAAATGGATTTGTTAAATGTGGCTTCATTGACTCGAGCATTATGAACATTTCTGTATAATAAATGTCCAGAAATAAGAAAATGCCCCCGTATACCCACCACAACTCTGCTGGTGACCATCTCTCAGACACATCCGTTTGTGCTCGACTCATCTGTTCAAACACTGCAACATCTCCCTCTGCATAGTCTGTGAATCTCTGAGCTTCTGTGCTGATATATCATTATAATGGCAGTAAAAACCAACACGATCATGTGTGTGCCTTCAACCTGGCTGCAGTGGCACAACACACCAGGTGACAAAAACTGAGAGGTGCACGACCAGCAGAAACGAGACGCTCGCGACAGCGGATGTGACGTCAATTTGATGTCATCTTTTTTTTGTACAGTGCTGTTTGCAAGTCACCGGACGGTGGATATAATGGAGCCCTAACACAGACTGCTACTGCTGTGTCACCCACAAAGGCCCACTCTAATCCAGGCAAAAATCTTAAATGATAGAAAACAATTGTTACTGCAGTCCTTAACAAAGCACAAATACTGTTCCAGCCTTGTGGTCATTTTGCTGATCTGGAAACTGACGTCTGACTCTGACGTCACTCATCCCTAATCTCCCTGGAAATGAGTGTGAAATAATGAAAAATATGGGAGACAGTCGGCTTCACTGTAGTTTCATGTTTAAAGCAATAGGAAATATATCTGCTTGCAAAACCATGCATGACGCACTGACTAAATTCCCTGTGGGTCGATGTTCAGTATCCATGACACAACAGGACTGAGAATCTTGTGTGTATCAGTAAATATGTAGCAGAAAACTGAAGCTTCCTCAGAAACACACTTTAATAGAACAGTGGGAACTTTCTAGCGTCTTCTACAGTAACATGTGTTACTGTGTGCACTTCTCAAAGACCACATAAACACATTTCCTGGGCAGTGCCAGTCACACAAGGTTTATAGAATGTCCTTATGTAAAATGACGAATCTATTGTGCTGAGCATTATTTATCATCATAGCAGTTTTTCTTTGATTAATCTGTGGTCAGAGTGAGTCAAATAAGTTTAGGACATTTGCTTATGTATAATAACAACAAATAAATTAGAAAGTGAAAAGTTGCCAAATTATAACAAGCTTTGCCAGTTATTTCGCAACTTTGTTTTGCAGAATTTCATATCATAGTAAAAATTAAATATATTAATCAAATAAACGATTAAATGTAAATAAAATATTCAGTGAGAACTTAATGCATGGCCACAAAGAAAGGATATGTTGTACGTGCACATTTTGAACTGCAGGAAATATTTTACCATTTAAAGTTTACTGGATGTCATATAATTTCATAGGGGTCTGGGATGGGCTGTTTCATTGGTATGACGCTGGAAAAAAAACAGTTCATGTTTGCAGTTGAGGTAACTAAGCACTGGGATAGATCAGCACTAAGCAAGTACAGTAATTTAAATGTACTAAACACATTAACTAGTGCACTTTTAAGCATGGTTATACTGAATTATTTAAAATTCTATTGTATTGTATTGTCAACTGTTATTAAATGCAAGCGCCTTTTGCTGGAAAAACTGAAACATGGCACGCTCGAGATTCTGATGACTGGATACTGATTGGTTTTACAGAGAAATGAGGTTGTGCACTGACTGTTGGTAAGGCAGAGCCTTCAGGGTAAGGCAAATATTTTAATGACCAAGTACCCTATAAGAAAAACTCCAAGTCAACCACCTTGGACAGCAGCTGGAGACAGTGGTCCTTACTCTGCTCCGTAGCCTCGATGAACCAGTTCTCCACCTGCTGCAGAGTCTGAGTAGAGTGGCCGTAGGTCACAGCGCACTTCCAATGCAAAACAAAATTACTATTGTTGCCAGCTCAAGTCCAAGATGGAAACATGCACATTTTGTTTGCAATTGTTTTTGGAAACGTCCATTAAATAGTGATAAAACTTTAGTGTTTTACTATATTAATTTCACATTTTCATTGCCTAATTGCAACATCTACTCGTACCAGTTTATAAAGAGATCAAATTAATGCTGAGCAGAACTGAGTTCCGCTTATTGGTGCAGCTCTCCACAACGGTCCCAGTTTCTCATGTGGCCCCTTGGGAAAATTAACCGCCCACCCCTGACACAGTGTACTGTGCATAGTTCAGCTGTCAGTTCCAAATATTACCATTTGCTCCTGAGAAGAATAATAGATCAAACCCACACAAATATGATAACATGCATGCTGATTAAAGAAGAAGCAGGGCCACACGCTGACTGCTGGTAAGGCCAAGCCTTCAAAGGAATGCTTCCTGAGAAGCGGACAGCCATGGCATGCCAATTGCACAAAATAAAACGCATTGATCCAGGCGCCACTCTCACAACTGTTGCGTCATCAGGGTGATGCAAGAAGGTGTGAGTCAGTTTTTTTGTTTTTTACAGTGAAGCAGAAAGGCTCTGGGAATCGCAACCAAAATGAGCCTGCAGCAATTAAACAATCGCGCTGCCACTCACTGACTTTATCAACACTTTATCCAAACAACTGTAACTGGAGCAAGTACAGAAGAGAGTCAAAGGAGCAATTAAGTAAGGTGAAGACACAATGACTGTACACAGTAGCTGAAAATTGGCTCAAATTTGTCTAACAAGAATGCACAAAAAGCCACCAATTTGTTAATTAATCTGGGATTACTCTGCACAGTATAACAGTATTGTCTTAGAAAATGTTTCCTCTTCTCGCATGTCTCTTAAAGACTTATTAAGCCCCCAAAACATCACTACCCAGGGGTGAGACCATGAAGCAGAGTTGCAGGCTTACATGCATCTCTGCAGCTTCTCTTCTCCTGTCCCCCCCCCCCCAAACCCCACCCCCATAGAGACTGTGTCTACTCCCAGACCCCCAAAATAACCAAAACAAAAATCAGCAAAAAACTATTTAGGCATAAAATTTCACAAAAAAGAACAATATCCTTTTTTAGTCCATTTTAGTAAATGATTTAATAATTGATCAACATATTTATTTTGCCTTCCAGAAACTTGGATATGAATATGTTAGTTTAAATTTAAAAACACCCCTGAGTCATGCTAACTGTCAGAATCCTCCAAGCACAGGCTGAGGAGGAGTAACAGCAATCTTCCACTCCACCTTATTGATCAACCATGAACCCAGACAGAGTTCTGTAAGCCTGACTTCTAGCCTAGTACATCCTAATTGGAAAAATCAAAACACAGTTTTATTTGTTGTCATCTACAGTACCAGACAAAAGTTTGATCTGACTTCTCAAACTTTTTAGAAACTGAACATTTAACAGCACTCCCTGAAAACCCTCTTTTGTCTGATCAATTCTAAATAACATTTAAATTTGCAATAATGGATCACACAGCAGTGGGGAATAAATTTCATTACAGCAGAAGTCCTTCTGAAAGTGCTGTAACTAAGTTTAAGAATATAATTCCTCCATCGTTATCTTCAATGCACTGATGTGCCGACACAGTGCAGAGCAGCTACCTAAACTGTACTCCCACAGAGGCAGATCGTCTCGTTCATATCCTCACTGTGTAAGACTGTGGCTCCTCTGAAAGAGAGAGCATCAAATCAGAAGTGCCTGACTCCCTGGTACAACACAGACTCACAAATTTAGAAGATCTTCACTTAACCTGGAAAAAGAGTTTGTTGCTCTTAGGCCTGTCACGATAACAAATTTTGCTAATCGATTAATTGTCTCAGAAATTATTGCGATTAACGATAATATTGT
>JAVDPK010002570.1:19014-45997 GCA_034780415.1 Cichlasoma orientale | reverse complement strand
ACACACACACACACACACACACACACACACACACACACACACACACACACACACACACACACACACACACACTTAAAAAAAAAGTCTCCTGAGACCTTTCTGGATTGTGCTGCAGTTGTTTTTGTGTCCACTTCTCCTCAGGCCCACAAAGCAGTGAGTCAGAAAACACACTCTGTCTCTCTCACACACACACACGCACGCGCACACAAAGAACAGCAACTCAAACACTCTGGCCTCAGACACACAGCAGCCATGTGATGAATGTTTTCAGGCTGCAGACGCACACGCATTGAATTAGTCAGCAAAAACAATAACCACCAGCCGGGGCTCTAAATCTTCAACTTCCCCTCTGCTTCCCTCATGGCTCCCTGCCAGGCAGGCTTCCTAAAACGAGCGTCAGTTTTACAGTAAGAGCCGTTACGTTCCTGGAACCTCCTGCCTGCCGACACATCGCCGCTATGACTTCTTCAAAAAGTTTCTGATCTGAAATTAAATACCCCCTGCTTTCAGACAGCTCTCCTGATATTCGATTGTGGGTGTTCTCATAGAAACCGTAGCTGAACTGACAGCTAGTGAAATATTCACGTCAAGGTCTGCTGGCAGCAGTGTAAACAGTCTGTGTGCAAATGAAGAGCCCTCTTTCAGAAAGTGTTGGCAGCAGTTCACCGCTCGATATCTCTCTTCATACACAATCAGATCTGTGGATGTATTATTTCTATTCACCGTGGACTAAAGGGCCGGCTTAGAGAAAAGCTTCGTGTGTTTAGTCCTTGCCTGAATTTCCATCTCAGCTTGTAAGGTGCAGCTTGGCACTCGTATAACAGATCAGTCCACACTTACTGAGCGGCTGTTTTTTGGTGTTCATACCAGCTGCGATAAGGAAGTGATTTAAGTATCTGTCCAGACTGCTGTGCTGAGACTTGCTCAGGTTTCTTTGTTCATTTAAAGATTTTCATGAATGAGGTATTGTTGACGTTTAGATGTCACCATGTGACTTTTCATGTACTGGAGTCACTTCCTGTAGTTTCCTTTGATTGTGTATTTACAAAATAAGAAACAAACAAAGCCAAGGAAGCAAAGTTCAGTCTTTCAAATCCAACACGTTCGACTGCTTGAAACTCACTATAATATTTCATACAACCTCAGTACTATTTTTTTTTACAACTGGATGCTGCTTTTGGTTAAGAAGACATTATATGTAGCTGAAGAGTTGAGCTCTGAGAACACTGCAAAAACTCATTGATATCCAGATGACTAGACAAAAGTTGACCTAGGTTGTCTAAGCACTTTATTTTGAGGTAAACCAAACGTAGGTGGAGCTCGGATGTCACCGCGTGGAAAGAATGTGAGAAAACAGCAACCAAGAAGTCATTTGGCAATTTATGATGGATGTTTTAAAAGTGCAGTTTGAGTCATGAATTTACAGTTCGCCCTGGTTTGGTCATCCAAAAAAAAGGTTTAGTAATCTTTGTAAATTTGTGAAAAGAAACAATGTATAAAATCAGAATTTCCCTTTAGCCAGCAGGCTTAGTGAACACACCCCTAGTTATGTGCCGTCCCTGTGAAAGCACCAGCATTAATATTACCAATATTTTCCTTGAACAGGACTTATTTCCAGGTCTGTGCTTTTATTCTGGGGCTTTACTGTCACATCCTTGCATGATTTATAGTAGAGCCCAAGTGGAAATTTAAATAGTAAAGAAGAGAGATTCACAGCCTGTCCACCCACAGGCTGATATACAGTACCAGTCACAAATTTGGACACACTGGTACTGTATTCAATTTTATAAAAATGAGTCGGACTCTAATTTACAGCTTTACAAAATTGGCTTTTTTTTTTTTTTCGGAGGCAGCTATTGTCAGGAAAAATTTCAATCCACGCCACACTACAGCAGCAAACAGCACACACACACAAAGTTTGCAACTTTGTGTGACGCTGGCAGAACATTCAGCAGCTGAAGAGACAGAATTTTTTCCTCAGTAACTGCAAACCACTCCCATGAGTATCAGTGCCAACTAAGCCTGCATTTTAATAACCACTGGACTCACATCAATAAAGACTGGATGTCTTTTATGTCAAAATCTCTCATATAAAAATCAGGCCAGAGCAAAGTCCTGTTCCAAAGGTACATGCTCAGTACATGTTCATTAATAAATAAAACCATCAAACAGGTAACGAACCACTGCAGAACACTTTTCAAATCATACAGAATTAATCGCAGTTACTACACAGAGACAATATTAAACAATGCACAACAGAAAGAGATCAGGAATGAGCAAAACAACTTTTTAGCTTACTGTCAGGGGTTAAAGGCAGACAAACACAACCCACGTATGGCTCAGTGATCACCAACTGGAATTCAAATAAGTAATCCATCAATCAACAATTGTGGGCATGTAGAAACCCATTATTTAGTGCAAAACACTGGTGATGAGAGCGCACACAGCCGCGCGTATAAAAGATGTTTTAAGAATACAAGAGGTGCTGCGTGCCTGCATCTGAACAGATAATACAAATTAAGATCTTCAGTGCCGAGTGCTCTTACTTTCTGGAGTCTCAGATTTGACTTGGAAATGAAGTGTAATGAAGACTCACTGAGAGTCTCACTTGTGAAGATATTTTAAATTCTGGTGCTGAGTACCCGTTAGATTAGTCTGGTGTGATCTGGTTTGTACTTCCCCTTGGTGTGACTCAGTGGGGCATTATTGGTCGGAATACGATCTGACCCAAGTACAAAGCGAGTGCAGGTAGTTTACATTCTGGGATACAGATAAGTGAAATCAAAAGTTGGCAGCAGCTAGTACAGGGATCTATCAAAGCCTCGCCTAGCTCGGCACTGCAATGACACAGTGCACCGCTGAGTAGAGTGAGCTTTAAGCTTTAAGTGATATATTGCAGTGCAGGAAATGTACAATGTGGAATGTGACCATCTAAATTCTTAACAGTTCTTTCTTACTAAGCCTCTGAGTGGTGAAGGTCTAATATAGAAATACTGCAATTAAATATGTTTTGCGAGTTAGACCTGTGGGAGTGTCTAATTCTGGACACAGAAGCAGTGACTGCCAAAGCACTGCAAACAAAGAGCACACTTAGGGATGGACAACATGACACCCTAGCTGTGAAGCCAAAATATCTCAGAAATGGGCGCTGCCAAAAATGAGCTCATATTTGAATAGCTAACTAGTTAGCATCCACTTTTTTAAGGTTGTGGTGCCTGGGCTATGTGAGGCTAACAGTTCACAGCTATGTGAGCTAACAGCTGAGCAGGGCAGGAGAGAGAGTCTTGTTAACATGCTGCCACTGTTCTGCTTTCTACTGCTTCCAAATGATGTTAGCAGTTAGCAGCACATTTACGTCCCATTTCGATTTGACCTTTCCCCACAGGAGGAAGCAGTGGTGTGCTGCCCGCATTTACATTATTAATCATTCATCACAGATTATGCTGGTTTAGGGTCACCATAACTAACCAATGAAAAACATGTGCTCGTAAAAGGAAAACAGTGCACCTTTAAATCATGCCAAATCCAGCTATAAGGGATGCTGGCTTCTCTTTGTCACCAGCGTCTATGGTGTTGCGGTGAGCGGTGCACGCAAGCAAGAAGTTCAAACAATGACCACATTCTCAACTCCACACACCTGCCCCACCACACTGGATCTTACACTGATGGCTTTATTTAAAAATGGCTGATTAATACTGAGATGTGTTACTGGCTGTTCGGCCCTCGTAACAAAACCAGAAAGAAAAGGACACCAAAAAAGTTATATTGAGAAATCTTTGTAGGCGTTTTGCCAGCAACAAACTGTACATCAGTCATGCTGGGTCATAAAAGTCACACACACATTAGGCTGCTGGTTGATTTCACTTTGTCCCTGAAGTTTTTTAAGGCAGCGCCAGCCTGCAGTGGTGTCACAAGCCTGCGGCTAATTTAAGACACAAAGGGTGTGTAAATAAAATAAAAAGGGCTTGTATTGTAGTGAGAAAGGAAATGTGAGTTTAATGAGCGATGCCATGGAGAACATTCCCCCCCCCCCCACCACCACCCCCCGTAGCGATAGTAACAATGGTAACATGGCTGTGATGATGGAGTGATAGGCGCTGAGGGATGTGGTGAACAGCCAGGCCTTCTCTGTTCAACTCTACAATGAATAAGACAGACTAACAGCACAGACGTCTAAATCACTGATGCAAAGAGACAGAGGAAGGCAAAGTACTGCAGTATATTATACTCTATAGTAATACTTGTATAGTGGTTTACACATTCACCTAAGAAGCAAAAAATCCCCTGTTCATTTCTTGGAAAGAGACATGAATCCCTTTGGGCGTGCATCAGGAAGGGCATCCAGCACACATCAAACATGCAGAGCTGCCCACTGTGGTGACCCTGTGTGAATAAGGGAGCTGCCAAAAGCAGTAATACTCGTGTCACCCATTTTGAAGCATCTTGTCCTCTCCCTTTTTTCACTCCACAGCTCCTCGTGCCGTCACATCTGGCAATTAAAGTATCCAGACTCTCACTTTAAGGCTTCCAAAGAATTCCCAGTAGAGAGGAACAACTTTACAATCAATAACTATAAATATAAATGAGCACAGTTAGGAATAACTGCTGGCCCAGGCGAGGGGCAGTGAGTGAAAATAATATGATGTGCACTGTCAACCTGAGAGAGGTCAGCATGCTCTATTATGCAACAAATATATTGTGTATTGTGTCTGAAACATTATATAACTTACTGAATCCAGTGCTGCCGTCACGTCACAGCCTCCCTGCTTTGGTCTTCTTCTGCTTCTGCACGGGTAGAAAAAACCCAGAGTTAATCCACCTGTTAGGCAGCCGCGTCCAATAAGTGTCATCGTGTCATGTCAAAATTTAAAGAAGAGTAACAAACACCGCAGATCGCAAATTATTCATCTGCTTCTTTTTTTTTTGCCAGAGTTAGTCAATAAATGTGTCGCCACTCCTCCCCGACTGTGACACATAATCCCATCTGATTTAAGAGACGGCCCTGGCCACTCATTAGTCACGCTCCTAAAGGACCGGCGGGCTGGCTTGTTGACAAGCAAAACAAGGATCAACACTAAAACCAGTGACCTGGTTCCCCACTGATGTTCATCAAGCCATCACTACGACCACGCATACGCACACACACACGAATGAGCTCACAGCTCGTGCTTCCACCGAGACCCGCGGAGTCAGAGGCTCTCTCGCAGAGCGCTGACACTCGACCCAGCACATGAACACACCCCTCTGTGACACGGGCTCTCGGCCGATACTTCCAACTCAAACAAAGTGCTCGGCCTGGCCGCTGCCTACTCCCAGCCCCGCAGGAAATGATGAAAGGCAGGCTCATGTCACACCTCTGGCTCCCGTCTTAGGGCACTCCTTTGAACCAAATTAACGGCGAGGTGTCAGATTTTGTCAGGGTTGGTGAAAACATGTTTTCGGCACTGATTGCTCACTTGCTTTGGACGGGCTCAGCAGGTAAAGCAAGAGGAATTAAAGCTGGGCAGATAAACAAATGCATCAAAGAGCTCTGAGGTCAGTCGGCTGCCAAGTGGAAATTCCCTTGTTGATTGAATGAAATGAATGGACAATAGCGGTGGCTCCATCCAAGTTTCAATCTTGTCATTTGACACCCAATAATTGAAGTTGCTGCTTGGAAATCACCACCTAAGTTGCCTGTGTCTTCAGGGTTTGTTGGATATGATGCAAACACGTGCATTGAGCTAAAAAAAGAGATTCCAAGAAAGTCAGGCTTTTAAGAGAAAAAGTGGATCCTCTCTGAGGATATTACCTCACAAATTTACAAGAACGAAATGTCAGATTCATGTAAAGCTAAACGTCAGTTACACAATAACTGTCTGCAGGCGTGTGTCAGCAGCTCTGCTGTATGTTGTAATTGCCGCTGAGCTAATCTGCAGTTTCGTCTCGAACGCAGGACATGTGTCACTCCCTACCTGCATTTGGTATCTCAGCAAGACTCCCAGACTTTCACTTGTGCGCACACACTGCCACTACCTCTGCCTGACAGCCCCTCTCTCTCCGGCTCTCTCTCTCTCTCTCCCCGAGCTGTCTGCCTGGCAATTGTCTGATGACAACAGAGCGTTACAGAGGCACGGCAGGTTAACTGTTTATGGCAGAGGGCTGGGCCGAGCGCAGTGGATCCTGTGACTTTCCACTGACGTGAGTTCATGAGGTAAGGCACGCAGGCAGGTAAACAAACCCAGGCGGGGTGAGTGCACGGGGCAGTTGAGAGCACTCATACACACCCACTTACACAGGCACTCCTGTAAACAACATCAAAAGCTGGGGAGTTCACCGCTACAGTCCATTTTTACTCACCTTCCCCTCTGCCATGGTGTGTAGAGCAGGTGAGTGTGGGTTTGCCTCTGTCTCCTTCACCCCTCGGTTTTTTCCCTCACAATTAAAACCTCCTTTTTCTTCAGACCACATCCTTTAAATCACATCCTCCCATTGGTTCCAGCTGACACCATCCTCTAACTAAGCAGCAGCTTGAAGTGGTAGTTCCTCTCACTGTGTCCTGAGAGTGACAGATTTACAGTGCACACTACTCTCTCGCCTTCTGTGTGTGTATGTGTGTGTGTGTGTGTGTCCTGTCCTACAAAAAAGTGGGTGTATCTCCCTGAAAAGGGCGAAAAAATGTGAGTAAAGAGGAAGAAGCACACACCCATGTGTAAGGATCCGCTGTTGCCTGTGTGTGTATGTGTGTGTGTGTGGATCTGACCAAGCTTCACGCTCCCTCCCTCTCTTTCAGTTTCTCTGTCAGCATTTCCTAGACTCCAGGATGCACCCTTTGTGCTCTCAGGCAACTTGTTTCATAGTGTGCTACATGTATGTGTGCTCTTCTTGTCCCAGGCAGCCGGACAGGATCCCAGCAATGCCAGAAGGATGCGAGGGAATACTAGCATTCACATACTGTATAGGATTTGAATGCACGGGGAATTGAACAGACAACCCCAGCGGCGTCAGCGCCGTGCTCGGCCTGTTGAGCTACACGCAGCGGGACCACACACAAACCCCCCTCAGCTCTGTAGTAGTCAAATACCTCCCAGCTCTTCTTGTGCGCCGTTAGCCTCCAACATATGAACTGAATGGTAAACAGCAGGAGAATGAGAGCAGCCGAGGGACTCTATAAAAAGAGTCTCAGTCTCCATGGCGATGCCAGAGGCAAAGAGCGATACCCCCCAACCAATCACCCGAATCCCCCCTCCTTTCTCTACACACGGGGCATTGTGGCAAAGCGGATGCGGGCACCGGGCACATTCACAGCCAGACCCATCACATAAAACACTGCTGTGCCACATAAAGGAGGGCTCAGTTGCTATCACCACAGAGGTCAGAGGTCAAGGTCAGTTTATACTGATTTGGCATGAACAAAAAATTGTTAGTTGAATGCTACAGACACACATCGCAGTTCTAAAGTTAATGCCAACCCTACACCTAACAACCTTTGAAGGGATTTCAAATATCCGATAAAATCACAACAGTCTGGCTGAAGCTACGGCCGCTTCCATCACCTCGGTCACTTCCTGTAACATGACCGTGTAACTCAGAGAGAGCCGTCTTAAAGCAGACTCCTGACACAATCAATTCAATGAATATCATTAACAGCCAGCATGCTCTCTCAACCAGAACCACAGTCTGCAGCGTCGCCTCATTTACGCTTTTAATTTCATTGCACACACACACGCATCGCTGTGACCAAAAGGCTCATCTGGGTCTCCAAAGGAATCTGCTTTGAGTTGTGAAAACAGTGGCCTGGCAAGATGAAACAAAGACTTGTCTTTTGACGTGAGAGGCTACAATGTATCTTAGGCATGAGGTTGGCTGAATAGTGCAAAAAAAAAAAAGATCTTCTATGTCTTCCCCTAATCACTTTCCTTTAACCTTGATGGGAAATGTCGAGAAGGTCACGGACAGGTATGAAGGAGAACTCACCGCAGTGCTCAAAGAACACTGGACTGCTCAACAGTGTGATGGTGAAACTACCAAGTCCCAAACTTGGAAAACAAATTGCACTTCTCAGATGCGTCACCATATGAATTATTAGCTTTCCTCATTAAAATCTGGCTGATCTCCTATGCTGCCATTTTCAGTACACTCCAATGTGTTTGCATCACGCTTCAACTTGACTTTCATTTTCAGGAAGTGGGCGGGGGAGCAAATCACCGTGTCTGAGGGAGAACTCCCCATTCATAGTCCGGGGCCGCTGTGGCTCAGGTGGCAGTGCAGGTCATCTACCAATCAGAAGGTCAGTGGATTGATCCCTGACTCCCACAGTCCACATGCTAAAGTATCTTTAGGTAAGACTGAAGCCTGGGTTGCCCCCGATGCATTCATTGGAGTGTCGGTGTTAGAAAGTGCTTAGGTGTTATATCAGTACCGGCCCGTTTACCATATTTTGACCCTGGAGGATGAATTCAGGGTGCACAACCCTGTGAATGTCTAATAAAAACCTTTCTCTCAGTGTTGCCACTCACCTCCAGCTCACAAACTGTGGACTCTTGCTCATTTGTATCCAGAGACTCAACTCTTATCTCCAGTGATCACCCTTTTCATGAAGTTAGGGTCAGTTTGAAAGAGAAGTTGATGTTCCCACTTTGATGGGTGCAAATCACTGAGCAAAACAGGATATACTGTAAGTCATCTAAAACTAGCAGAACTCTGGAATCCATCTGGTTACGCCTGAGGAGACGGTCTTCAGTGGGAGAGACAGTTAGTGTGTTGCTATGGATTGTGGGACGGCATTATCTGCTTTTGTTTTATAAATGATGGTTCAGCGTCTCTCAGGCTAAAGCCGATAATAAAGGAAGCACAAAAGCACTTTTTCTTCAGTTGGGAATCTTCCTAAGAAAAACTGACTACTCAACAACCACCTCAGTTCCAAATGTGTGTTTAAGATGAATTGCCCCTCTAACCAGCTACAGCTATCTGTCTCCAGCATATTTCAGAGGTATCTGGGCCACAGCAGTAAACATAAATACAGCTGCTCAGAGAAGCTAAGAACAGGAGCACATGCACTGTGTCTCCAATTAGAGAGCATGATCCATGGCTGCAAACACACACACTTGGGTCAGACCTTTATGAGTGTGTAAGTGTGTGTCTAAAAGGAGAGAGAGAGAGAGAGAGAGAGAGAGAGAGAGAGAGAGACTGCGCACGTGCGACCTGAGCAGGTTTCTCACTAATGAGGCTGAACTCTAGTTTACCCCCCGCAGAGATTCACCTTCTGACGGAATGAGGCCCGTGTTCACACACACACACACGCACAGGAGAGCAAAAACAAAATGGAAGAACAGCATAATATCCGCCAATCAGCTCTACAGGATAAAGACGTGTTTGCCTGTGTAGGTGGGGATAAAGCTCTCTGAATGGGATGTTGTTGCAGTGCAGGGCAAAGATACAGCAGTGCCACACCCAGCCATTCACAAACACTGGTCAGACTCCAGGTGCGCTCGCGAAACACGGGGAGCGAAAACGCGGCGTTAACAGAGCGCGTCGACGAGACGAGACACAACGAGGGGAATAAAACGGCACCAAACGTCTTTCACTGCCGAGCAGAAGCACGTCACCTGGACAGGGAACACCTGATCTGAGTTTGAACCAGAAAAAAACAGTTTTAGACTCCACTTCTGTAAAAACAAGCTTTTCCCATCATTCCCCACTGCAGCATTTCCGTAACAACAGTAACTTCTGTTGTTACTGAGGTATCTGCTTCTCAGAAGTAGCTAATGTGGGTTCCAGGGGTGGGGGGGGTCTATGTACACAAAACACAGTGACGGCAGAGGGTTTCAGCTTTTGTGGCCAAAACGTGAAGAAACTGTCGTCAGGTTTTTGGCCTTTAAAGGCCTTCAAGCAAATAAGGCTGCGTTCACACTGCGGCCTGAAGTGACCCGAATCCGATTTTTTTTGCCCTCATGCGACCTGTGTCTGATCTTTTCATGACAGTCTGAACGACACAGACCCGATTTTTTCAAATGCGACCCAGGCCACTTGGATATGTGGTCCTAAATTCGATACGTATCCGATCTTTTCAAATGCGACCTGTGTCTGTACGGCCAGGTCGCGTTCATCCGACCTGCACGTCATTAATACTCGACAAACGTCACTATTCTGCGTCCTGCTACGCGGAGGCGGGAAGAAAAACAAACTTACTAACATTGAGCACGCTCGCTACATGTGACATTATTGCGTCCTCTACTGAGCATTCGGGACACTTTTAGGTTCGTTTGCAGTTCACACACAGATCACATCCAAGTCGCAGATATTTGGAAATGTGAACGACCACGCAAAAAAAAAAAAATCGGATTTCACAAAAAAAATCGAAATTGGGTCACTTCAGGCTGCAGTGTGAACGTGGCCTAAGAGGTTCCTCCTGCTTCCAGGTAACAAGGAAATGACGTACCTTCACGGAGTTTCCTGATTGGCAGAGCTATCTCAAATTTTTAAGTTAATAGGTCAAAATTTTGAGTTATTAACTCAAAATTCTGAGATACGTAACTCAAACTTTCCAGTTATGGATGACGAATTTTTTTTTGAGGCTGAAACAAGCTTCCATAGTTTTCCGATGAACATTAGTTCCACATGACTTTTCTCCGAGGTCGCTGTGCCCCACCTGTCAACACCACAAACACTGAGAATCGCTGGCCTACAGCAACCTTGTCCCAGAATTAGGCTTCTATTAGTTAATTTTCCAGTAATACGATTACATTTAGGGGCCACACAATAGCAGGCTGGACTTTGTTTGAAGGCAACTTTTTAAAATTAATGAATAAAGTGGCTTATTCAAGAACAGCATCAGACCTGGCAGGAGGTGTTGGGGTGGATGGTGGGTGCACAAAGCATCAAACCCTCAAAAGAGATCATTCTGTGGCTCAGTACGTTGGTTGGAGCAGACCTATTATGCTCATTTCTAGCTCTGTATTATTATTCCTGGACTCTACAAGAGTAGCTTTGTATAATTAACAGTTCAAAATGTTCTCTCTATCTATTGTATACTTGGCCTTGGTTCGGCCCCTCAGTTCATTCTCTGAAATGAGCCTTTTTACCTCCTTTGTACACGACACATTGAGTTTTCCTGTTAGACTATCTTGCTGGTGTGAGTCATCAGTTGATGGCGTCAGACCGGCCTCGACACCGATGACTTCTTGGACTTCAGCCACCTTGGAAAACATCATATGTTTATAGTCTAAATAAAGATCATTTGTAACTCCTCGTACGAAGTGATTAAAAACACCAAAGAGTTGGCTACACTACTTCTGGCACTCTTCACCCAGAACTCATGGATCAGATAACACGTCTACTTTTAGCCCAAATGCACACCTGTAAACTTTTGTGATCATGCAAGGTTGTGACTGTCACACAATCTGTCTACAGCCAAACACACTGCACTCACCTAACCTATTAGTGTGGTAGCTTCTACTACAGCAGGTGTGTAAAAGGACCACATTTTACCAAGACCACACACACACACACACACAGACATACAAACAATAATAATAACACTCACAGCTAAAGTGATGTACATGTAACTCTATCATAGCCCTCACTTTTGGTCTTTTGATGGTAACACTACTGGAAACTCTTGAACGCAGGTATGATCCTAAACATCCAGTAAAAGACATGAATACTTCATCCACCACTGTACATTTCAAGTCTTCATAGTGGCCTAATTACATGAAAAACAAGCTGTGCACACCAGTAAGTACTGACATAACAATAAATCACACACACTTCCAACACTCACAGCAGCACTCACGAGAGAAATGCTGGAGGATGCCCGCTGCTTCCGTGCTCCATTTAGTCCTCTTCCCTTCAGCACAGAGCATCTACGCTACAGCGCCACAAAAGAAAAAGAAAGTCATTCATAGTGCAACACTACTTAAAGTGTCATCATAGCATCTCTGACTCAACAGGCTGACACCCCCCCCAACCCCCAAATCCCTCCCATCCATCTTATCTATCTATCTGTGCTTTTAGAAGAAAGTGTTTGTGTGAGAGAGTGCTAACCTAATACACACTGTAGACAAATGCTTCATTCTCAAATGACAGATCACTACATGAAAACATTAGATGCATGCCTGTGGTTTACCCTCACACGCTGCGGGCTGCTGTGTGTGTGTGGGACCCTGTGTGTGTGTATGACAGGTGCTAGTACACAATAGGAAGTGAGTTGGAGATCAGGAATTCAGAGCGATGCCTTCAGTTTTGATGGCGGGAAGCCGTAAATTCTATGACACACCCTCAATATAATCATCATCACACACCACAACTAACTCTTTGTGTGTGTGTGTGTATAGAGCATGTGTTTGTGTTTGTCCAACCAGCCCCGTGCACCCTCTGAACCTTAACCTATTTCTGCATCATATCATCACAGTCCAGCTTCCACGAGGTTCCAAGTCTTGGAAAACCTTCCATCCACAAGGTGTTAGTCACAACAACACAACTGCATAGAGTCAAGTTAGCAATTACATGCAATCTGTTTGTAATAGCACAGCGATTAACTGTTGCCATCTACATACATTCACATTAAACAGAAATTTATATTAACGTCTTACATTCGGTGTCCTGCCAGAACCCCATAGATCTTAAACAGAGCTTCAAAAATCCCTCCACAAATAGTGACGCAGTTGCTGCAGGACAGCGATTTAACTGCAGCATGACATACATGCTCAGCCACCTCGCTTTTGTATAGGACTAGAACCAGAATGCAACCAGCTGAGTCATGTCCACGACTGGAAAGAGACATTTGCAAATGACCATTGGCGCAGACTGACTCAGATTGATTGCAATGTGTTGGCAATCTGTCTGCATTTATAAATTAGACAGCAGTTATTTACTAACCTTTGCCAATCTGTCTGAAAGTGACTGCAGTCAGTCTGAGTCAGACTGCAGCTGTTTGGAGAAAGTTTGGCTCCTACCAGCTGACCTGTGCGATTGTGCTGCTGTTGAAAATGGTCCCCCAGGGGTGGAGGGTGTTGCACGCTAAACCTCTGGGTGACCAGGTGGTTGCCTCGGCTACTTGCAATCGGTCACTGAATGAGAAAAAAATCTATGCAATCACTGGGCAACCACTCTACTGTGGCTGAGCCATAAATGCTCGACTTCCACACATTATAAATTCTACATTCACAGCTAGATGGTAAATACTAGGCACTTCAGCTTATGCTTTCTCGTAGTTTGCTTAGGACTTAATGACCTTTAGAATTCTAAAATTATTTTATTTATATGCAACTGGCTGCTGCTCCTCCACATCGAAAGGAGCCAGTTGCATTTTATATTGTGCTTTTCTTTTTTTCTTTTACAGGAAATCAGGGAGGGACTGTGTTTTAGGAATAGTTAAAGCTTGTTAATAAGAACACCCTGTCCCAAGTTGGTAGAATATGGAAAGGTAAAAATATTAGTCAAAATCAACATTAGTTAATGTCTGCAAATACAAAGATTATGGGGGATATGGTGTTGTGTTATCTTGTAGGTTTCTCATTTCTATATTTGCTTCTGTATTGTGAAGTAGCCCAGCCTCGCCAGGGCTGCCCTTTGTCACCGATACTGTTCATAATCTTTATGGACAGAATTTCTAGGCGTAGCCAAGTGGCGGAAGGCTTCCACTTTGGTGGCCTCAGAATCTCGTCTCTGCTCTTTGCCGATGATGCGGTCCTGTTGGCTTCATCAGGTGGTGGCCTCAAGCTCGCAGTGGAACGGTTCGCAGCCGAGTGTGAAGGAGCAGGCACGAGAATCAGCACCTCTAAATCTGAGGTCATGGTTCCCAGTCGGAAAAGGTTGGAGTGCCCACTCTGGCTCAGGGACGAGTTGCTGCCCCAGGTGGAGGAGTTCAAGTATCTCAGGGTCTTGTTCACGAGTGACGGGAGAAGGGAGCGGGAGATCGACGGACGGATCGGGGCTGCGGCTGCAGTGATGCGGATGTGGTCTGTTGTGGTGAAGAGGGAGCTGAGCGTGACAGTGAAGCTGTCGATTTACCAGTCAATCTACGTCCCTACCCTCACCTATGGTCATGAGCTTTGGGTAGTGACCGAAAGAATGAGATCGCGAATACAAGGAGCAAAAATGAGCTTCCTCCGAAGGGTGGCTAGCCTCTCGCTTAGAGATAGGGTGAGGAGCGCAGCCATTCGGGAGGGGCCGCTGCTCCTCCACATCGAAAGGAGCCAGTTGAGGCGGTTTGGGCACGTCCTACTGGGAGGAGGTCCCGGGGCAGACCCAGGACATGCTGGAGAGATTATATTTCACGGCTGGCCTGGGAACACCTTGAGGTCCCTCCAGATGAGCTGATGGAGGTGGCTGGGGAGAGGGAGGTCTGGGCTTCTCTGCTTAGGCTGCTGTCCCTGCGACCCGGCCCCGGGTAAGTGGAAGAAAATGGATGGATGGATGGATATTCTGAAGTATTTTTAGGGGCTGTGTTGACTGACAAGAAACAACTAAATTCAGGGTTTCTCCAACTAAATTTCTAAGTATTGAAGTCATTTTAGTCATTTAGCACATTTAAGCACAACCTACAGTAATGCTGACCAAACTGCTGCACAACAATTTAAAGCACAGTTGGATTTCAGGGTGTGTTTTGCTAATGTACAAAATTTGCATCCCAAAATAAGCATTCAAATTATGGCTTCACTTTTTCAGACCTGGAAGCTACGTCCATGGTTTATACTGTCCATGGTTTATACTGTCCATGGTTTATACTGTCCATGGTTTATACTGTCCATGGTTTGAACAGATGCTGTTCACAAATACTGTCACAAATAGCATGAGCAGCTACAGCTAATTTCTGCCAACACTCACCAGTCAGCCCCGGGTAACCCTGCAGCTGCTAGCTGCTTCTGTTCAACATGCTATTTTAGCATTAGGATGAGCCTCAGACAGCTAACTAATCAGGGCCAGAACTTTACAACTTTATGATACAGTGTTTATCAGCCTCACTGCCGCTGTTAGCGGAGGGGATTCTGTTCTTCCTTAAGCGGCAGCAGAGTGCACTCATTTTTACAGTTTTACACCTTAAAGTGCATCTACACAGCAAAAAGCTCAAAATCTAAAATAGGTTTTAGCACTGAGCTACTGTACTCTGTGCAGCATGCATGGGAACAAATTGCAGCTAATTGATTTGCAGATAATCTTGCTTTCGCCCGGCTGCTCCAAAGAAGTCACTGCTGCAGGAGGCTGCTGCTGTTGCAACGTGCTGCCTGCTCTGTCTTGTCAGTGTCAACGTTACCACTTATGAATTCGTTTTTTTACTCTGCGAGAAAATGGTTATGTGGCATTGAGGGCGTGTGAATAGTGCCAATTGTGTGAGCTTTGTGTTCAGTTCATAAGAACTGGCAGTCATACAGCATCCATATCCAAACAGTACGAATGCTACCGAGTCAGGATAAAGCAGCGAGTAATGATTTACCACACCGGACACATGCATGATTCAGTGTTTTATCACTTAAATTCTAATTTCACCAACAGCCTACGATCAATTTCAAAGCTTCCGGGACTGTGATACATTCCTTTCTTTCGCTTAATCAGCTCAGATCAGAGTAAACACCCACTAAAACAAGACTCCAACACAATAGACTCGATGCTCCTCATTTCCCCCTTTCACTCATCTCCCTTCGTTTAGCTCTCAACATTCTCGTCTTCCTGTCCCATTTGCGTATTTGCCAGCATGCATCACTGTCAGGTGATGCATGCTGGCAAATACGCACACCCAAAATGAAGCTGTAAAGGCCACGCAGTGTGGTAAGGAGGCAAAGTTCACGGCGAGAGGGAGTGGCACACTGTGTAAGGGCCACAGAAACACACACACACACACACACACTTGCACAACAGGTAGGATCACGCTGCTCGCCCACACTCGCATTCTTTTCGTTCCACAGCCAGGTAAACAATTTGGTCGAGAGGGGAGACGCACAGAGAGGTAACACACATCAGCGTGAACCGTAAAATGCCTCGTGTTTTTATCCTGGAGTTCAATGAACTGGAAACATGATTACAAGAAATTTAAAGACACGCACGCACACGTAGCAAGGGAGGGAGGGGAAAGATTCAGACCTTTTAGCCAGTGGTGCGTCATTCCAGTCCCTGTTTGCTGATTTGAAGCCCATAGGTGTCCGCAGCATACATTAGCTTCCAGCAGAGCCTGCAGTAAGAGAGAGATCACACAGTTACATAAGAAGTCGCTGTGAAATGGACAGCATCTCTTTAGAGATCAGCAGCCAGTCAGCCTCGCTCTCCCGGAGGGGAAAAAAACCCCGACGCAGACGTTACATAAACGCCATTCAACATAAATAAACACACGCTAGGCAAGAACTGAAGCCATGAATTACACATAATGTAAACAGATTGAGAGAATCATATATCTGCTTCTCTCCTCAGATGTGATTCTCATCTCCGGTCTCACAGCTCTCCTCTCCATCTCAGTCGACAGGAATTTGATCATCAGCTCTGACCTTTAACCTCCTCTCTGCTGCTCGGTTATGTATCCCATAAAGCAGATAATGCAAGTTGTTTAGGATACGGGCACGTGGAAGAAGGAAATGTGATGAGATAAAGCATTACTCATCAAAGTGTAACATGTGGCTCATGGGGACCTTTGAACAGGCTTAATACAGATTTAGCTTAAGCTAGCAGGTGAAGATCTATTTCCAGTGAGAACATGTTTGATCATTTCAAAGCTTAAATTAGGCTGTTCTCCAAGTTTATTATTCCTTTCTGCACAGCGTGATGCTGAAGATAGAACACACACACTGACACCTTTAACCCTATGAGCTTTAAGTCATCATCGGTCATGATACTAATCTTAGCCTTATGCAATCAGAATATATGTCATTTTCATTGGTCTCCAAAGTGTTGGTAATCAGGAGACAAGGAAAGCAATCGTTCTGACTGAATGAATCAATTTTTTCAAAAAAGCTCAGTCATCGTTATCATATTAGGTGCCACAAATAAGGAAGTGTATAGATGCTCAAAAGGTTTGGGAATATTACATGAACTCATTCACATTAAAAAGCATGATTACAGCATGGTAACAAAAATCACGTTTAGTACAGCGCAAACTGAAGCACGTCTGTTTAGACGACTAGAATTCTACTACTTTATTACTCCATTACTAAACACTAATTAGCATGTATGTGTTTCTGTGCATTGCACCCAAAAGTTCGTAATCCACATGTTAGCATGATAAATATACTTACACCTGAGACTGACAGGAAGGTTATAAAGTTTGTTGGTCATGAACCAAAATATCAGAAGTATTTACGATGTTGTGATTTGGCGCTATATAAATAAAATTGAATTGAATTGAACATCCAGCACCACTCAGCACCCAGTTGGGGAATACACATTTTCCCTAGCCAGTGGGTCACCACCAAGGCGTCAGAGCGCCCCATGCTAGACTCTGACTCTTGGGTTTAAACGGGTCATTACAATGTTGCATTTTCCCCACATCTGAATGTTTGACTTTCAAATAAAAAGTGACCAATAGCTGCCACCCGAGCCATCCAACAACTACTGTTTGCTGTCATCGTGCACCATCCTAAGGCCAACGCATCAACTACAACTTTCGAATAAGATATCAAACACACGAGATTTCATGTTTAATGCCAAACTGCTCCATACATGGAATCATGCAGATGGATTTCACGGCCTTTACCTGTTACGCGCTCAGTGGAGCTGTTTCCTTCTCTAACCGGCACCCATTCTGACAGCTGGGCCAACCCATCTCGACAGTGTGACAAAAAACAAATGCAACAGCAAAAACAAAGAAACAAAAAAAAAAGCATTGCTAAGGAATATATACTACAGGAGCACATAAAAGAATTAGCTGATACTTCAAGCCACCCTCGGAGGATATGTAAGTTGGTGGCTGGAGTTCTTTCAGCTGGATGGAATTCTTGTGAAATTAATTAAGTTATCAAAAGTGAATAAATACTGAGGGTATATTGGAAGGCCCTTGGTGGTCTGGTCCTCCTGATATAAAGCTGGCTGCTGTAGTTAAGCTGCTGTATGCTAAAACTGTAGGTAACCATTCCTAATATATACAAACACAGGTACTCCTCACTGACACCAGAGGTCACCTGTGAGACAAGATCCTTCAAGCGTCTCACTAACAGGCCAACTAGATTTGAATCAGAAGTCTCAAAAACCAGGCAGCTTCTCCTACCTAAAATCTGTCATTATATCACTGTAGCTCCTCCAAAATTGTGATCTGCTGGTTAATTTTGTGCGTACAGCTCGAAGGCGCACGCGCTGTTCTGCATGCAGTTCCTCTGAGCAGTGCAGCCTAAGCAGCAGCAACTTTAGGGGAACTGCAGCAAGCCCTGAACGAGCTTCTGCATAACGGAAATGCACTGTGACTTCGCACGCATATTAATTTTTTTCTAATCTGCCTGCATAATTAAAGGTGACATTTTTGACCACCAGAAATGTTACAGAGCAGCACTTTAATCAGTGGGACCCTGCTTTATCTGTATAGTGTGAAGCTTGTGGGTGACATTTAATTGCTGACTTCCTACCAAGGAAATATGTTGCAAAGTGCGATGAAGAAAGAAGAAGGCCACTAACAACAGCTATTAACAACAGCCCAACCTATATTACGTTTTGATGCAATGATGATGTTTGAGGTTTAAACACCAACTGGAGATTAAATCTTCATAAAACTAATTCATGCATTGATGGGTTTTGTGTGTTCGTTTAATGTTAACACAAGTCTGTGAACTGCAGTCTTCACCCACTAAATACAATTTCAGCCCATCTGTTGGACCAGCTTGTGCAGACACACCAGTTGGGTGCTGAATAAATAAGCGTACTATCTTAATGCTGTTTGACCATTTCAGCTCTCCTCACTGTGAAAATACAATAAACGAGATTTAAAAAAAAACAAAAAACGATGGCGGGCAGAGCTATACGTGCAATTCTTCAGAGGTGTATTTTGTTAAATTCGGTATTCATCTGCACACAAACGATGCGTCACTATCAATTACACAGAAAAACATACCCTGTTGACAGTTTTATTTTACAAAATAATCACGTTTGCTTCAGTAAAATCTGAATCGGAAACTGAGACCTTAAACTAATCAGGCAAGTGTTTACTACAGTTTTCCCATAGATTTCTATACAGCCACACTTCTTTCTGAAACCACATCCTTTCTCATGGTCCCTGCTGGCCAGTAGAACAATTACACGTTTAAGCTACTTTTCTCTTGTCCATCTTTTATATACAGGCTATGATTTAGGCCTAAACTTGAGCCTGGCTCTAACTGCAATTAGTTCCTCTTAAAAAATGTTGACATAGAACAATACAGATTCTGTGTTAGGGTGGAGCTGACCTTAAACTACAGCTAGAGCTAATATGTAATGAATGCAATATGAACGAGACACTGCAGAAAATCCTAACAGCTTAACTTCAGCCTCGGTGTCAGTATAAATACATATGAATCACTCAGTGGGGTACTGATGGGATTTTAAAGTAGATGCAAAGTCTTCAACTGCTGGCTGCTGGTTTTCCACACTAAGCGGACAAACCTGCAGCGTGTGACTGACAGAGAAGGGATGCAGGGCAGGCAGGAGCTTGCAGGCCCTGGCTGCAGAGCAACACAGTGGTAGCATTGTTCCCGTTGCCCTTGGACTCAGAGACTTTTATCCCCAGGGTTTGACAGAGAACAACATCCGCCATGTAGCAGAGAGAAATACAGAGCACCCCACCGGCTCAGGGAACTGTCACAGCTTGAGTGACTTTTGAGCATTAAAGTAATGCAGCAACTACAGTGTTAACATGAGCACAGCCAGGAGGGCACAGTCAGCACATCAGTGGCTGGAGGGAGACGTCAATCACCACCAGTGCTAAATAAGGCTCTGCAGCTTCCTTAATGATGTAACTGCAATGCTATGACAATGCTCCTTTTCCTCCCAGCCTCCTCAGAGCTGTGGATGTGTCCGTGTGTGTGTGTGTGGTTTAATCTCAGGGCATTCTGCTGCATCATGTTCCTGAGGCGGATCTGACGGCTGCTCTGGAAGCTGCCAGGAGTGTTCCATTTGGCATCAGCCCGAAACTTTGACCGGGCGTAACACACACACTGCCACGCAGGGCTCTTTCTCTCAACCTCCTTACTGTCCCTGCCTTTTCACTTATGTGGTTATTTATCTTAGAATAAAAATGACTCTGGTATTTGATATACACAGAAACCTTCCACAATCCCCACAGAACCTCCCACAGAAGCTCATCTGCTTTCAGTTAGTCCTCATATTAGAAGTTAACAGTGTTGCATGTATTGTGTCCTTTCTCGGTTGAACAGTAAATACAATTGAGTGCTGAGGCCATAAAAATACAGTTCCTCTACTCCAGATCACGCCTTTGAAAATCTGAGTGCTGCACTAAAGCGAAGGGGAAAACACCTCATTTCAATATTTAAAAAGTCCACATTTTCACAACACTTACAGTTTCACAAGTGGATCTCATGTCTGAGCTTTGCTAGGAAGGTAATTTCTTTAATAAGAATGCTTTGAGATTAAATAAAATGTCAATCTTCCACAAATCTTCAGCAAAGTGACCTAAAAGTTGATCCAGTGATTCTAATTCACCTGGATAACTGTGAAAGCGGGAATAGCTGAGCTAAAAACAAAAACAAACTTTAGGACTGACAGCTGTCCTAAGAATAAATAAAGCCCTAAGCTTCAATAAAGGTTTAAAGCTGTACCTCTAAACCAATCAAACTGCAGCAAAACACAATAATAATAAAAGAAATACTGAAAAAAAGAGAAATTAGATATCAGAGTAATTTTGATGACTCCACTTTCAGACATAATTCACTCACCTCGCTGCGGTGTGACATCACTGCCATGTGGTGCAAAAGAAATGAAACTTCCAGAGAGGGCTTTAAGGATATTAATGTTGTGCGTGTAGTTTACCGTGGCTGAGAAGTCTCTCGGTATCTCACGATCAACCGTTGCGGTTGCTACTTGCTCCACCTCAGCCCCATCCAGACCCCAACCTCGTGCCCACATTTCTTTGGGTTCTACCTCCAAAGATCATTTCATTAATCTACAGTGTTATCATCTACGTGAAGTCCCAACTGAGAGATTTACTGTCAACGTCCAGCAAAGCTACAGCAAACATTAAAATGATGATGATGGTAGAGTGTAGCACTCTAATGGAGCTATTTTGGAGTGGATTTCCCATTAAATCTAGCCAGATAAAAGTCCCTCACTGGGGGTTTTTTCTTGACTAAATAAGGAAGTTCCGAACAAAGTAAAGTGAAAAATGAAGACTGTTTCTGCTAAACTGTCCCACCACCACTCTTTGATATTGTGGTCAGTTGTCCTTTCTGTCTAATTCATCTCTACGCTGTCTGTTTCATAAAGACATGAGAGTAGAGTTCTGACTGCGGGGAACAGAGCCAGGAATAGGAGCATGGCTTCATGACATGTTTGATGATTTAATCCGCGAGTGTGTGCGCACGGCTCCAGATCGTCACACTCCCAGGTGAAACCCCCAGCCGCTAACACTGACATGTAGCACCAGCACTTTGAGTCATAGCCAACGAACACTGACACTCATTACTCATTACTCACTGTCTGTGTGTTACTCCCACTGTGAGGACGAACTACTGAAAGCAAGCTGAGAGGAAAAAAAGAGAGACTTCTCACTTTCATTTCAGAGTGTAACGGAAGTGAGAAAAATGGTATGATATCTACTGAGACACATCTGGATTTGATTGTGCAAAGTACAATTAGGACTGTTCTGCTGAGCTATTTAAAGGTGTGATTTCAAGTAAGTACTAAAGAATGGCGGTAAATGTGACAAAATTCAAATATTCACTAATTCAAGCTTAGAATAATTCATCGGATCCACAAAAATATCCAAATAGATGTACAGACAATCATTTAACAGGATTAGAGGAAAAATTTTCCAACCCATGCTGCTCGCTTTCAGAAATAAATAACTTCAAACCTTTAATATGACATCATCTTCCTTTGGATCAGTTAAAAATGAATACTAAGAACACAAACATGCTAAACCGATCAGTGTAGCTTCAATTTATGAGTGACACTCATTCATAAAACTGGGCAGGAACGATTTGCGATGTACACGTAGGCAGCTCTAGCTAAAGCTACAGTATGCTGCAGTGCTAGCTGGACTGGAAACTTCCTCCCACCAGGCGTTTGTTTGACTGACAGCCTTCTATATCTGACAGGTACAGGTGCAAGAGGTTAAGAATACTATGAATGCGTTTCAGGTGAGTGTCCCGAAGTGCAACAATACTGCATCTCGCACCTCTGTAAAACGCAGGCTTGTCACGCTGATTTTGAATGTAACCTTTTGGACAGCATATAAAGTGAAGGGACATCTAGTATTCTATCTCTATCCTAGAATCCCTATAAGCTTGCTCTATACTCTATGCAAATTAAAATACAGAGCTGCCTCCGTGCTTGCATAAACTAGAACACAAAGTAATATCCTACTCAGATTAACAAATTAGCCTGGCCGTTTATGTTGCAGTTCCTGAGAAATTCAAGACCTAAACATACGGCTGTACAGAAAATACTGGGAAAACTGCAACCTAAGCCCATCAGTAACTCAAGCTGCATCTATAAGCCAATGGTTATTTCAAATATTATTTTATTTCTTTGATGTCTGAAGTAAATTGCTTACGATTCTATCATTTGTTTTGTTTTATGACATTTTGCTCTGTCTTCTTGTGGTTTGTCAGGGGTCTTTACTTGAACTAGAGGAATGACGCATTAAGACAGGATGTGGCAACATACTGAATTAGTTCTATGTACACTTTATTAGGTAGTGTACGTAGCTTCTGTTCCTGTGAACGCAATATTTTCAGCGGGAGAAATTTTTCATCCTAATCCAAGAGACTTCTTTAATCGCAGATGCCATTAGTGCCAACAATGCACACTGTGATGACCACTGCCATGACCCCTCCTCGGCTCAGAGATGGTTGCTCCTTCTTTACATAAATGGCCTCCATGACTCTCCTCTCAAACCAACATTCCTCCCTGTCGAGCACGTGCACATCCTCATCACTGAAAGAGTGGACACTGGCCTGCAGATGCAAACAGACTGCAGAGTCATGGCAACCCAGACATGATCTAAGACAAAAAATACATCTTTCACCATCATTTTTGTTGTTGCCAGACAAACATTTGCAGAACTGCTTCAGGCTGATAGGAAGGCACTGGTTACAACCGAGGAATGCAGAAGAGTATGTCTGAACACCCAACACTATGATGTGTGGATTGATACTGAAATATCGATACTTCTGATATCAGTCTTTTATGCTTTAAAATCGAATCTCAAATCCAAGTATCAATACTTTAATTACTTCAGTCATTTGAGATAATGTATCTTAACAAGAACACGTTAGAAAGTAACTGAATTATTGCGATCTTGCCTAAATGAGACGGGGTTGATGGGAACTACTTTTTCTTCCGCCTGGTAAGTGTGTAATGCATAAGGATGTAACGCCCAAGCGCAGCGTGCTGCTGCTGCTCACTAACTCACGCACTCAAACATAGACACAATGGCAAAACGTAAAAGAAGTGACGCGTGGAGCTCCACAAATAGCCAAGACGCGATCTGTGATGTTTGATGTGGGACATGAGTAATAAATGAAGCTGCTACCTCAATGTACTTCTGAGTTTAAAATAAAGAAATCAGAGTGACGTCTTGTGTTCTTTATGAAGCCAAGATTTGAATTACACCTCTTTTTTTAGATTTACCAGATACATTAGGTGTTTTTGCACAAAGTATCCGTATCGGATCGGTATCGCCGATACCAGCTTGAATTTTTCTCAGTATTGGATCGGAAAGGAAATCTGTGGTATCGAATATCACTACCCAACACATCCATCCTTGAAGCAGATGGGCTACAGCTACACTGTAGACCACACTGGGAGCTAAGAACAGGAAACTGGTTCAGTTCTCAAAGGCTCACCAAAATTGAACAATACAAGATTGGAAAAATGTTGACTTGTCTGATGAGTATTGATTAAGATTTATTTTTGGCCTTTTCGGCTTTATTTTGACAGATGCACAGTGAGGATTGTGTCAGGAAACTGGGGGAGAAGAGTCGGGGAGACACGTGGCAAATGGCGGGATGGTCAGGATTCGGTCGAGCGCCGGACGCATCGCCTAGCGGCGCTCGTGGTCGCCCGCTCACGCCCTGAGCCACCCTGCCGCGACATTCAAAGAGTAGCAGGGTTCTAGCCAGAAGAAATTTTCGCTTAGTGCTAACGGCCGCGCCAGCTGTAACCTGTGATGATAGCGATCCGTTTCAATAGCTAACAGCTGAAATACGACAGTACCTCAGCCCGGCTTAGTGCCGGGCAATCAACCACCTGCTAGAACCCTGTGCAGGGTCAGAAATTGGCATAAACAACATGAAACCACGGATCCATCCTGCCTCGTATCAACCGTTCAGGCTGATGGTGATGGTGTAATGGTGTGGGCGATATTTTCTTGGTCCTTTCGTACCAACTGAGCACATCGCAGCCTTTCTAAGTATTGTTGCTGACAATGTGCATCCCTCTTTGACCACAGGATAGCCATCTTCTGATGGCTACTTTTGACCAGATAACGCGCCATGTCGAAGAGCTCAAATCATCTCAAACTGGTTTCTCGAACACAATGAGTTGACTATACTCAAATCGCCTCCACAGTCACAAGCTCTCAATCCAATAGAGCACCTCTGGGGTGGGCTGCAATGGGAGATTCTCAAGTTCATTTATCTACTTATCTAATTTATCTGTCTGCACAACGAGTGAAGGCAGTTGTTCTGAAAGCAGAAATGTATGACGATCATATTTTCACATGCAGACTTCTTGGTAAAAACACTCAATATGCAAACTCACAGCATTATATGCAGCTTTTTCAGGTGGTGTGACCTCAGCGATATTGTCTGCTTCCGCCTACACCACAGATTTGCCTATACTAATAAATGGACCTCTCCCTGAACAGTCAACTTTCAATTTTAAAACAAACTTAAAATGAAAAAATGCAGTTAAAACATTTTTCAAATTTAGATGTAATGGCTGAACTTGTACTAACGTAATCAAACACCGGTGAAAGTTTTGTTTTCGAAGAAATGAAACAGCCTGATTTGACTAACAAAGGTTCAAGCCACCATCAATTTCTCGACTGACCCTCCAGCCTGGGGTGCAAAAGATCTGTTCGAGGATAACAGACTAAATTTATGCAGTCACCCAATACAAGAACATGAGCGCTCATGTTAACGACCGTATTTTAATTTGATACTTACTGCAGATAAAATGCATGACGCAGAACCTCTGTAGTCACTATCAGCTAAAACAAAACAAACAAAAAAAAACACTACAAATGTTGACTTCCTTCCTGCTGCAGCTTATTAAAACAGTATAATAGCATTTTACCACAATGAACCACACAAGCTCCTCTTGAACAAAGTGGAATAAACTTCTGTGGGGTAAATTAACTCAGTGAGCAGTGGTTAGAACTCAAAGGCAATGAGCCCAATCTGGAATCATGCACAGACACATGATACAAAACTCCTGCTTGAGCAAGCTGCTCTCAGAGGATGCATCCCACAAACACGTGCGCACTTTGACCCTGGAGCCCTGCTGCCAGTGGGACAGAAAAACAGTCTAGCAGCAGACAAGATACTTTGATCTTTAAATAACAGCCAGCAGGCAGACATAACAACCGCGATCTCAGAATACTCACAGCTGTATTTTTTTTAGTTTTTTTTTTTTTTTTTTTTACCCAGCATGCCGAAGACTGGAATACAGGCTCCATCCACCTGTGATGTTCTCCTTCCATTCCTCCAATCTTCTCCTCATTTTTAATCTCCTCTCCTGGCTGATTTTGACATCACAGGAGTACTCGCTGTGCCTGGCGTGATCATGAATGAAAAGAGGAACATGACTCACAGATAGCAGCCCCACTCACCAACCACAAACGCACACACAGAGTTCTAAGTAACCAAGCATGATTACGTATATGTATATATGTATATATATATATCTATACATCTCTGTGTGCGCAGTGTTCCTTTGAAGTGTTCACCTGGGTGACTGGATGAACCACAGCAACAAGGCAGATAAGGATGATGGATCAGAGGTTATGGTCTCTGACCTGAACACAAACATCAACACACATACTGTATATTTAAAGAAAGGTATAGAGGGTAAATGTAATTACCGTCATTACACTGGCAGATTTCCTTCACAAAAGACCTGCAAAAAAAATGTTTTAAAGAAAAAAAATTTCAAAGTGAAACTGAGCTTGTAAAGACAAATCAATCAACCTCATCAGCATTATCTGAACCTAACATGGAAAGTCCCACACACAGTTGAAGTTTCTAAGAACAACTGCTGAGAGCATCCTCTGAAAACACACTATGAAGAATGTCAAGAGCCGCAATGGCAGATCTTACTGGTGCACACAGGAGAGCCAATAAGCAGCAGGCACGGTGGACTCTTGGTGAGCTGTTAGTAATATTACCCAACTTGTTGTTCCTGCAGATGGGTGGTGCAATCTGGTTTTATTACAGCAAGTATCAAAATAGACAAGTTACACAGCAGCTCGGGGGATAAAAGCTCCAAAGCACAACGTAAGGAATGGATAAAGATAAAAAAATAAAAAAAAAAGGTGGACATGAACAGCTGTTCCTTTTAACGGGAGACTAGTTCCAGCAACAGAGAGATGACAGAAAATAAGAGGGAGATGGGGCAAGACACAACACATCCTGGACTGGACATCAACAACAGGCATTACATTTCATGGTTCATACCTTAAAACACAAGGTACCACGGCTTAATGCGCTCAGTCACAGGTTAACAATGACAATAAATATCTGTAGTAACAACAGTAAGCGACTGAGTCACAAAGAAACAAAGTCAGAGTGACTAAGTCACAGAGTAACAAAGTGACTGAGTCACAGAGTAACAAAGTGACTGAGTCACAGAGTAACAAAGTGACTGAGTCACAGAG
>JAVDPK010002570.1:0-12459 GCA_034780415.1 Cichlasoma orientale | reverse complement strand
TGTGTGTGTGTGTGTGTGTGTGTGTGTGTGTGTGTGTGTGTGTGTGTGTGTGTGTGTGTGTGTGTGTGTGTGCCCGCACGTGTTGGATATTTCAGTACTGACTTAAACAGAAACTCTACACATGCTGTTTTTACATTCTAAATATGCCATTGCAGCCAATTTGAGCAATCTCAGTTTAAGTCAAGTGAAACAGAACCTTCTAGAAGTCACACTATCCTCTGAATCAAAACCAGAGTACATGTTAAAAGAGGACGCCTTACCAATAAATCAATTTTGATGACACTCAGAAAGAAACAGAGAGAGAGAGAGAGAGCTGATGATGGTCTTTTATTATCGGAGCATTAGCAGCCTGGGTTTGTCTGTCTTGCAGCAAATAGAGAGCAAGTTTCTGGTGTGGTTTAACCAGTAATTAACGGCTCCTTGAGGCAAACCCAGTCGACCGTTAGAGATTTTCTGAGGTCAAGTATCTAACTGACTGGAATGAAATGAAACCCTTTCACACTATAGCATGACTTGTTTCTTCTGTGAGTTTAAATGGTGTTTTTTGCTAGCTCATAATGCTCTCACAAATAAAAAAATTATTAATGAGATGTCCTTACTTGATCAATTTCAAAATAAATTTGCAAAGAGAGATTATGCTGTAAATGACTCTATATTTGGACAATTTAGCAGGGCTTAAACAGAGTTTGCAAAATGTCCGGCCTCATAGCTGTGATCTGATGTGTAGTGAAATACAACACTTGAGCAAAAATTTACTTGGTGAAAACTGAATTACATTTACCAAAATACAAGTACACCATTAAAAGAACTTGAGCAGAAATTTGGTTTAGTTTCTGTTTCCTAGTGCAGGATGTTTCCATTTGCTGTTCCAGACTGTCTCTGTGCCATGTGCTTTGGCTTACAAGCGCTCTCTTTTTTTGCCAGCCTTTTTTGATCCTGGTTATGTGTTTAGATTTTGCCTCAGCCTGTTCCTCTGTAATTTGCTTGCCTGCTTGGATTTTCTGTATCCTTCTTGTTCAAAGTAAATAAGCATTTCTCACTTTTACATTAAGCTTCTGTGTCATGCTCTAGGGGCTTTTCTGAGACAGCTGTAGACTCGCACAATTGCTAAGAGGCAAAACCCAGGGCTTAGCAGCTTGCAAAGTGCTCCCTCCTGCTAATGAAGCTGGCGCTCCTCCATCATTTGATCACAGTCCTGTAGTGATTAATACAATTTCCAACTTAGAAAGTCGGAGCAGCTCCACCAACCCTGACTTAACAAATCAAGATGGTGGCAGGGAACATAAGCAGTAAAACTGTAAAACTTTTAATCTGCACTACCACCGTTGTGTATTTGTGAAAAACAAGCCATACACAGAGCACTGACCGGGCTCGATCCGTGAACGCGCTGGAGTGATGTTTTTAAGTGCAAAAAACAACCATTGCACTGTACTGCTTGTGATGCATGAACGGCTCTACCTTGCTAAAGAACAAAACATCCTGTTTTTCCTTGCTCTTTCAACTTTGCAACTGGAATGCGCTCAACTCGGAAGTGACAACACTCCCAGCTCTGACATCGGACTTCCGAGGCAAATGGAAGGCAACATAAAGCCAGTATATTCCCACACTATGCTGCCATGCATTTCCTCTCTACTGGGCTGGCTTAAGGTAGAATTAGTCAAGTAATTGATTAGTCCTTTGGCAAAAAATTAATCTGCTATTAACACTAACACAAGGTTTGTTTATTTTGGCCTTACAATAGAGCTCAGGTTTGTGACATCACCAACGCACTGCGTTATGGGACCATTGTATGTGGAATATACAGAGACAGAGGTTGTTTGGGGGTTTGAAAGTTTCATTGTGGGCATTAGAAACTCATCACAATGGTGAGCTGCTGTGTTGTAAAAATACGGAACCATATATATCTATCACCAGAACGGCTAACCAATGCATGGCTTAGATAGCGCTTGGAAAAAAATCAAAACATAACCTTCAACTTTACAGAAAATAAGTTAGTGCGATCATGGCATTGTCATACTGATAAGTTATTATTGTAGCACATTTAACTTTTGTAGTTGCACGTCGTAGGGCTATTGATACCTTACACACTTTAGATGTGGCAGTTAACTTGACTGTAGCTACATGGCAACATAGATAGAAGCAAAGGAAAGCTTTGTTTTTTTAAAAACAGCTTCTGAAAAGCAACAGTGTGACTGTGACTGGGTACCATCTTTACAAGCACTTGGCGACAGTGGGAAGTAAAAACTCTCTTTTAACAGGAAGAAACCTCCGGCAGAGCCAGACTCAGGGAGGGGCAGTCATCTGCCGCGACCAGTTGTGTAGGAGGGGAAAGAGACCAGAGACAGAGACAGACAGGACAAAAGCCAAACTATAGGGGAGAGAACCAGAGTTTAACGATTGCTCGTGATTAAATATAGTAGTAAAAACACACAGAGTGAAAAGATGAGTGAAGAAGAAATGCTCAGTACCTCATGGGAAGCCCCCAGCAGCTTAAGCCTATTGCAGAATAACTAAGGTATGGTTCAGGGTCACCTGACCCAGCCCTAATTATAAGCGTCATCCAAAAAGTAAAGTTTTAAGCCTAATCCTAAAAGTAAAGAGGGTCTGTCTCCCAAATCCAAACTGGGAGCTGGTTCCATAGTAAAGAAGCCTGATAGCTGACGGCTCTGCCTCCCATTCTACTTTTGAAAATGCTAGGAACCACAAGTAAGCCAGCAGTCTGAGAGCGGACTGCTCTGTTACAATACTATAACAAGGCATCTAAGATATGACAGGGCCTGATTATTTGAGATTTTGTATGTGGGGAGAAGGATTTTAAATTTAACAATTTTGAATTTAACAGGGAGCCAATGAAGAGAAGCCAGTATGGGAGAAACATAATCTCTCTTTCTACTCCCAGTTAGTACTCTCACTGCAGCATTCTGAATCAACCGAAGGCTTTTCCTGGAGCTTTTAGAGTGACCTGATATTAATGAATTACAATAGTTCAGCCTAGATTAATAAATGTAATGAACTAGCTTTTCAGCATCACTCTGAGACAGGATGTTTCTAATGAAGGCAGTCCTGCATGTTTGTTTAATTTGCATGCTAATGTCAAAAATAACTCCAACATTCCTCACAGTGTTACTGGAGGCCATCTAAAGTATCTGGTTTGACTTTTAGGACCAAGTATAATAACTTCAGTTTTGTCAGAATTTAGAAGTAGGAAATTAGAGGTCACCCAGGCCCTTACATCTTTAAGACATGCCTGTAGTTTACGTAGTTGATTTGTATCATCTGGCTTCATGGATAAATGAAGCTGGACATCATCTGCATAGCAATTAAAATGTATGCACTGTTTTCTAATAATATTGCCTAAGGGAAGCATGCATGGAACCCTGTGACTAACATTTGTGTGTGACTCCCTATTTACATGCACAAATGGAAACATGAAATTATGCCATAAAAAATGACATACTGTAAAGCCACTTCACATCTGAGTTTTATTTTCAAGATTCACAGTATAGTTTACTGCAACTTCAGGGAAGAACATGTAAGGATTTTGTTACAGTGCAATATTACCACATTATTATCTGAATTCAAACAGCACTAAAAGCAAGGTTGATGAGTATATCATGCTGCTTTTTAATTTAATCACTACAGAGCCTTTCACAGACCTTCCAGTTGACATAGAAATATTGTTGGAACCCTGTTGTGTGGGGTTAGCTGGTGAACTACTTAAAGCTGACAAGTAAAGTAACATTATAGTCAGAAACGATGTGCTAGCAGGCCTCAGGCCAGTGCTGACTTGCTAGCTAGCTGTTGGAAATCCTGCTAACTCTTACTGACTGGAAAAAAATGTAACCCATTTAATTCAAGAATTGTAGAACTGGTTAATGTCTAACAGCTGACTGATTCTACATGCCTCTGGAATGCTAGTGGAAAGGTGGAACATGAAATATCAAAAAGATATTTCATTCTTTGGTGCTGTGATGGTGACTGGGGTATTTATGGTATGTGGTATAGATGTTCAGCTGGGTTAAAATCTGGTCAAAGTGAATGACACATCCTCATCATTGTGCCCTGTGGATAGGTTCTTGTCATCCTGGAAGAGAGCACTACCATCAGGATACTTAATGGCAGGATAAAACCTGATTGCTCAGGACAAACATGCACTGCTTTACATCGACCAGTCCATCCAAGCGGACAAGTGGAGCCACATCATACTGCAAAATACTCCCACCTCATAAGAAATCCGCCACTTCCCATCAGCGTTTATTTATTTCCCTTTAATTTATCACTCCTCTTATGCAAGTTTGACTTTGCTAAATTCCAAAGCGCTTACTGTTTGTAATGAGCTTCCACAAACATGCAGATAACATGCTGAGATCATTCCTAGGAACTCCCTTGAATCAATCTTTTGTGGAATTCAAGAAAAATTCACTTGGTGGGCCTTGCCCAGATTATCAATGCATCTATCAAAATGAATCAAGATTTGTAACATGAGACTGCAGCTATGATGGACCTTCAAGGAAGCTGGCCCCGGCTTCCACTGGGACGCAAGAAAGATGAACACTGAACTCTTTAATGAAAAGATTCTTTCTGGTTGAGTCAGCTGTGCTCATGTCAGCTAATAAAGCAACTGACAATTTATTTGCAGAATACCGTTAGAGAAGAAAATGTCCTCGTGGTCCTGCATAATTAACACTGAGATGCAGTGCTACCGCTTGTATTGGATCTTATAGAACTGTTATGAACAGAGATGAATCTCAGTTTTAGAAATCTATTCATTTAGCACTTTTTGGTTTTAGATTAATTCTTGAAGACTCAGCATTTGCTTTTTGCTCCATCATGTTAGTTTTTGGACCCAAAGTTACGATATTTGGATGAGAGGCTGGAGTATAGTTCTCAGCTAACACTTGCTGCATCCATAAACTATACTGGTGCATCACACAGACACACATATGTGCCAATTAGTGCTAAGTAATAGACTAATTTAAAAAAAGACAGAATTTTACTCACCAAAACTGAAGCACAAACTTCTGGATGAGTGTAAAGTGCAGTGAATCATATTATTTGTCAGATAAAACTATTAAAATGCTCCAAAAGGCTACAACAGTACAAACACAGCGGGGAGGTCCAGTACAGTGACTCCAATTAGCATAAGTGAAAACTAGCAGATCCAAAGCAGCTTCAGCTACAGTACCTGCGCTGGGATGTTAATCAAGGAAGCCCAGCCCCTTCACAGTTACTATGGTCCATAGACGCCAAAGACATTAGTTGAACCAGGTCGCCATGTCAGTCCTTGTCAATTAGCATATTTTATATTTAAGTTTTTGAAGAGTTGAAAATTTGAGTAAAAACAGGAAACGGGAGCTAAACCAGATTGTTGGACAAAGCCTGAATGAGTGCATAAATAAGAGCTTTTACACGGTTTCATCTTCTTTTGGCTATTCCCTTTAGGGGTCGCAACAGCCGAGCATCTGCCTCCATCTCACCCTATCACTAACATCCTCTTCTGTCACACCCACCCTCTGTATGTCCTCCTTCACTATATCCATGAACCTCCTCTTTTCCCTGTCTGGCAGCTCCATATTCAGCATCTTCTGTCTGCCACTATGCCTCCTCTGTACATGTCCAAACCATCTCAACATTGCCTTTCTAACTTTGCCTCCAAACCTGAGCTGTCCCTCTGATATATTCATTTGTAATCCTGCCCATCCTGGTCACTCCCAGTGAAGATCTTAACATCTTCAGCTCTGCCACCTCCAGCTCAGCCTCCTGTCTTTGTGTCAGTGTTGCCATCTCCAAACCATACATCATAGCAGGTCTCTCTGCCATCTTGTAAACCTTCCCTTTCACTTTTTCTGCTATCCCCTGACACTCATCTCCACCCACTCCACCCTGCCTGCACGCGCTTCTTCACCTCTCTTGGATGGTTGAGCCCAGGTATTTAATCGACCTTTACTATCTCTACTCCTTGCATGTTCACTTTTCTACCTGTCTCCTTCTCATTCACACACATGTATTGTGTCTTGCTTCTACTGGCTTTCCTTCCTTTTCTCCCCAGTGCATACCTCCACCTCTCCGGGCTCTCTTCCCTACTCCTACTGCAGATCACAATATCATCTGCAAACATCATAGTCCACAGAGACTCCTGTCTGGCTCCTGTCAGCCTGTCCATCACCATCATAAACAAGAATGTCCTCAGAGCTGATCCCTGGACCTCTTGATAGCTGCCCTCACTTCCTCCTTACTAATTCTCATTCCACCACCAGTCTCCTCATCCTGTTTCCTCTGTCCAGAGGATACACAAACACACCTTCTTGGCAGTTTCCCTCAGCACTACAGCTGTACTTTCCCAGTCATCTGGTAACTCTTCCCTACCACCCAGAGCTTGTCTCAACACCTTCCTGAACTATCTCCAACATTCTTTCTTCTTCAACTTTTGCCATTTAATCCTTGCCTCTGCTTTTACTCGCTTCCTATTCTTAATGTCTAAAGTCATCCTCCAGGCTACCATCCAATGCTGCCTGGCTACATTCTCCCCCGACACCCCCTTGCAGTCTCCGATCTCTTTCAGATTGGACCTTCTGAATAAGAAGAGCTTTTAAAGACAGTAGAGCCTCAAAATAATAATAATACAAAAAAAAAATGTCAGTATGAAAAGGAAAACATTATTGATGGAAACAGGAGGGCTGGAAAACTGTGAACCCGTCCTTTAAGAAATGGAAAAAACAAAAAACAAAAAAACACCAATACGATGATGACACATGTATGCACAGCGAGCATGATGGGTGATCAAGGCACGCCTGGAAGCAGAACAAGTCGGATGAGCTGGGTAGGCAGCGAATCAGACAAACTTACCTGCTCTGCTCTGACAACAGGAACAGGCTCATAGGCCTCCACATCCACACAACTTCAACAAATGAGGCATCAAAAATTTGTATGCAACATAAAAGTTGGGAAACAAAGAAGACCGCCAATACATTCACCTTGTGTATTTATGAATTACCTGCAATACTCGGCGCGGGTTAGAACAAAAAGTGAAAAGAATTCCAACAAAAAAATATCACTGCACAAAGCAACCTTGATCTAATGCAGAGAAACTCTTTAGTCTCTCAGAGGCTTTCTGCACAGTGCATACTATACATTATATATCGTGTCTGAGGCTTTGAGCTGTGCTGACTAAGGAAGTTCTTCATCAAAAGATGAAGTTCTTGTTGATCATTCTTTAGAAATGACTGAGTGGATAATCCCTGCCACGAGTGCAGATTTCGACCTTTACAGGGTATTTTTTACACTAAATACAGGAAGTATCAGTGTCATTTTGAGCTGTACTATAACCAAGATTGAACAGAATTTTTTTTTTATTTAATATTGCCCAAAATGAGTGAGTGAATGGTAAATGGACTAGTTCTTTTCTACTCGAGCACTCAAAGCACTTTATACATATTTCCATTCACCCATTAATACAAGAGCCTTTTTTCTCTTGAGTGCTCCAAGAGAGTAGAAAAAGCGCTATATGAGAACTAGTCCATTTACCATTTCTACATCCAAGTGCTATCTAACATTCATGCCCATCAATACATAAGGAGTAACTCGGGGTTCAATATCTTGCCCAAGAATACTTTGGCATGCAGACTGGAACAGCCAGGGATCAAACCACCACCAACCTTCCAGTTAGTAGGTGACCTGGTCTACCCTCCCGAGCCACAGCCACCACAATAAATTAGATAAATTAGCAGCTTAGCAGGTCATACTGACATAAACAATTGAAACTACTTAGAAATCACCAGAGCAAGAGGATCCATCAATCAACTGTGTTCTTGAGTCTCAGTTTTCTGAGACATTATGTTATGCTCTACTTCCAGTTGATTACCTCACACCCACAGGAGAATAATGCCCTTGTAACAAGGAAAACATGAAAACGGCACATTTGGACTTAAATGGTAACAACGTCAAACATTTTCAATATTCATACTATGCTCACAATATATTGGCTTAAGGCAGATTTTTGAACCAAATTAAATGGCCAGTTTTTGCTGCAACCAATACCTGCATATTCTATTTTGAAAGAAAAGTGTACATAAATAAAGAGAAAAATAATTCTTTGTAAATAACCAGTCAACGCATTTCATGTTGAAACAGCAGCTGTAATGAATATGAAAAAAATGAATCAACATGTAATATAAAGAAAGCTGCTTATATCGACAGACCCAATGGGAAACAACATTATTCCCCTCACCTCTACGCTACATTAAACATCTTTCAACCAAATGACTCCAACATCACTTATAACTCATATTGTTAGTGATGCATCACTGTGAGTCATATTTCTACTTGGAGCAGTGCTGCTAGCAGATATCACTGTTCTAGATAACTATCACTGCCCGGCAATGACATAAACAAAACCAAAACCCTCCATTAGCCATTTGGCTACATTTTCTCCGCATGCAAGGACATTTATCCTATCTTTGAAATGATCTATCAAGTAAACAGATGGAAAAACTGTGACGATCTGTTTGCAGGCTAGGTAGCTAATTAGCTAGCCAGCTAAAGCACACTAAACAGCAGAATGTTAGGCGTGCATTTCCCAGGTGGCTAGAAATTCAACCTTAAAGGGGACATATCATGCCAAATCCACTTTTTTAGCCCTTAAATAAAAATTTTTGTGTGTGTAGTTTGAGTGTGTAGGAGTGCAAACAATTTAAACGTATTCTCTCCTGGTGCTGTGTAGAATATTCTTTTTGGGTCATATTTTTCAGTCTGTCAGTCAGTCTGTTCAGTTTTCTCTATTCCTTGTTATGTTTTCTTGACTATTACGTCACAGTGTTTGCTGTGGAACTTCTAAACAAGGACATGGACTTCTGGCTAACCAATTTCATGAATCCGCCATTTTTTTCTCACAGTGATTTTGTAGTCCAGGTTCAGTTATGCCAAAGTTGCAATTAGACAAGTCAGAATGTTCGGTTGTTGGGTGTATTAACCCACACGATTCCTTACATCGCCCCCTCGGCATCAGAGCCTCTTCGAAATGCCTGTTTCTCTCCTGGTAGCTAATCGTATCGCTGCTATCAAACTACAAAAATGGCCGAATGGGGTGGAGCGGAACGCTCTGCGACCTGGAGGGGGGCGGGGCGTGAAATGTCTCATTTACATTTAAAGAGACCGCACCAAAACAAGTTGCTCTAAGACGAGCCTCAGAACAGGTGTAAACGAGGGGTCTGTGGAGCTACAATAACGAGGAATTCAGACCAAAGCATTGCAGTTCTACTTTATATAGACCACAAGTGAATGATTTACATATGAAAAGGAACGATTTAAAAAGCATGATATGTGCCCTTTAAATTAATGCTGATGTTGCTCTGTGTTTGTAGGTTAAGCATATAACATGATGATATGTCAGTGTGTCAACTTGTTTTGGCTGCTTACAAGTTGTTGATCAAAAAATACTGTCACAGATTCAAACTTGGCAGCTGTCTTTGAAAAGGACTTTCAAATTTAACTTCCTATGTAGTTGGTTTATGTCACACCCTATACATTTTAATGTCACTTAGCGTGCAACGGACAAAGCAGCACTCAAAATTCCGAAACAGTGAATGCGACACAAAATAGAGAGAAGGCCATCCTACGTTCTTCCTCCCGCCACACACGCCTCACAGTCGTCCTTTCTCTCCCTTAAGTTAAGGCATTTCATGCAGGATGAAACAGAGACACAATAAAAGCCAGTTTATTGGGAAATGGCTCCTGTGTGCTTCACCAGCGCCTGACCCCCTCATGCGGTTGCTATGGAAACACGCCATAAGAGGCAGTGCTTGTGCCTCTCTGTGTGCCTGAGTCACAGAGAAAACCTGTGGATCAAGGCTAATCGGAGGCATCCAGAAGGACTGAAAGTCAGTTCTGAGTGTGGACAGATCACAAGATAGAGACTAACATGTAGTCATTTTTGCTTTCCTTCTGACTTATCAATTTTGTGCAGATGTGCCCTTTTCGCTTTTCCTCTCTTCTTCAGTGATTGCTTTCCCCCAGTTTTCTACACACCAAGCATCACTCCTCCTTCTCAGTGTCATCATGACTCAGGTTAAATGGTCCTGACAGCAGGCTGTAACTGCTCACAGGTCACCGCCACCTCTAGCATGCAACAATGAGGAAGTGATGCAAAAATAAATAGCTCACACATTTCCCGGGACACCCGTTACACCAGGAAAACAAAGCTTTTACCCATTAACCACACTGCATTTCGCTTTTAGGTGAAAGTCTTATAATTCATGATTGAAACGAGATTCAAACAGCAACCATCCTGAACATCCTACTAAGGTGTCATGCTGACATGATGCTCAATAAAATAAAACACACCCACAACTTGTGATTAACAAGTTATTGGCTAATGAGCATATCCTGAACGATCTACATTTCTGTCTCTTAGAATCAATATAATTTACAAAATGCACCATTCAATATGACCTGAAACTGGTGACTAAGCCCAGAAAGTAATCAGGAAACTGCTTAAAGAGGTCACAGAGAAAGGGAGCTGAAGGCTCTTTTCCCATATGAAACCTCTATGAAACTTCTATGAAACCTCTGCACACTCTCTCACTGTTTTACTGAATCACAAGGTTTCGGTCCTGATGACATTCATCTGGTACAAAACAATGTTCATATAATCACTCACACACAATTATATATGTTCACCCACACACACAAGGTAGAATTCAATCATCCAGTTGAACCAGTTGTCCCATAGACTTCAATACAACCAGGAGTCGCTCTGCAGCCACGAAGGCTGCCCCCTGCTGTTCACTGAGTAGAATGCACGTTTAAGGCACTTCCGCATTACCTGCACAGTTCAGAACCTAATACTACATACTCCTTTATACTACTACTGTCTATGTTTATGGCAAAGGGTTGTTCGTAGTTTTAGTAATTTCAGTAGTTAATGACACAAAAATGGCAAAAGAAACAAAATTGAAACTAACTGAACTACTTGAATCACTTTACAAACAATAACGCAGTTAAACTACCACGAAGCTTCTGCAACGTGTCGTTTAATAGAATAAATGCACGGAGACTACAGTGATTACACTTTTTCCTACTTCTCTAAAATGCTGCACAGTTTTTAATGCACTAAGTGAAATACTATTATGCTGAGTCAATTATAATTGTGAAGTCAGAAATATACCCCAGCCTGAGTCAGACAGCTGAACTTTGCTGACTCTGATTACTACAGTCAAAGCCTTATTCCCAGTTGGTAGACAACTGCAGCAGGGGCTCTAGACCCTTGAGACTTCCAAAAGCACCAGGTTTGTAGATGGGAATTACACCAGCATTTTGCTAATAAAGCACAATTAATAAAAAATATATATATAGGGATGAGTGGCTTCTATGAAACTTATCCTGAAACCTAAAAGTTATTTTTCTTTTGTTTAATGCAACATATATTTAATAATGTTCTTGTAAGTTACAAATACAGAAATGCATCAAATCCAGTTAAAACCTAATTAACTTGGGTAAGCGGGGGTGAAGCAAGAGTGAAGGGCTGATTAATGGGCCAAAGCCCTTTTTTTCTCCCCAGAACAAGAGTAAGCATGAGCTGAGCCCTGATTGCACAGCCTACCACTGTAGTAACCCTTTAGGGAAGAGTATACTTGAGTAAACGCTAGCCCTGACAATATGATGTACAGTGAGTGCTGGGATTTATCGAGGCCCTGTTTGGTAGCAGCAGCAGAACCTGCCAATGCAACAGAAGCAGCGTGGGTCATAAAGACTCTAGTAACAGCTTTCACTGCCCCGCTGCACAGTCCCATACTGTACACTTAGATCCTCGTACGAGGCCCTGAGGGCTCTGCTGCAAGTGCTTCACACACACACGTAGACACACACACACATAGCATAGATCATCCACTTACAAATACACTCCAAGCTTGTCCCTGAGTCAACAGCACAAGCAAAAATCTCATCTCTTAACTTTTTCCTCCTACTTTTTCCTCAAATACGAGCAAGCTCTAGACACACATGTCCCCTCACAGACCTAGCATCTATTTGAATCACATATTTTAACAATCTTAAGTGAAAATGCCTCCTCTGGGAGCAGCAGAGCAGAATATTTATGCATTGCTGATATTTCTGCCTCATAAATATGAAATGAGCTCAATTAGGGGCGAGCATGCTGCTTGGGATCACTCCTTGACATGGCTCTAATTGAAATGAACAGCAGCTTGGCCTCCCCTACTGAGGCCTGCCCAGTGCCATTAGAAGTGATCTGAGGGCATGGATCTGCATGTGTGTGTGGGTGTGTGTGTGTTATTCATCTTCACACACCCACACGCATCCACATCAACATTTAATTATACACTAATCCTCATTCATACCACCAACAGCAGCAAGGACACTTATTGAATGAAACAGCGCGCGCGCACACACACACACACACACACACACACACACACACACACACACACACACACACACACACACACA
>JAVDPK010002569.1:48699-85519 GCA_034780415.1 Cichlasoma orientale | reverse complement strand
ACACACACACAGATACACACACACACACACACACACACACACACACACACACACACACACACACACACACACACACAGAGTCCACTACAATGAAACCGTTGATGGGAGGCCCCTGTGTCGGGACCCTAACAGCTGTAATTCATTAAGGGCCGACTATGAGCAAGGGCAGGGAGAGACCGGCAGTAAACAATCCCAAAGCCCAAAGACACACACACACGTAGTCACACACATCACCCCCACATTTTCACAAACATTGATGCACCATATTATGCAAATGCACAGACACACACATCAGACACAATGTGGCAAATCAGTAGTTATGGACCTAAGAGGGCTTTTTGTGAAAGAGCAAGATCACATCTCAGAAATGACAGTTTGCATTTAAATCGGAGAAAAATGAGCGCGCTAAGGTTGGTTGAATATTCCTGTTGCTGTGAGTCAAAGTTCTGGAAAAGAGAAAGCAAAAAAAAATTGTTTTTCTTTCCTTTTTGTCACTTTCAGTCACAGCGATTCTCTGTGAGACAGAAACTGTCCATGTGGGCACAAAATGACTGATTTGTAGTGATTATTGATTATTGAGTCCAAGAAATTAAGTTCACTGGGCAGCAGTACACAATTTACATTATAGACTAGAGTGTACCAGACTTGGTGTCTGGTTACACATCACCAATTAAAGTTATCCTTTTTGATAGCATAACTATACCACTGTTGCCATGCCCACATATTGTGGAAGGAGACAGTCATTTCCTGACCTTGGAAACAACAGCTGACAAAATAATTTCAGCTCAAGTTCTGTTTACTCGTTTATCTCGGGGCCACTGACTGTACCACACTGTCTTAATAAGCAGGTGTAGTGTGTTCAGTTGCCAGAGCACCTCCAGGACTTCTTATGTTGACAAAAAAAAAAAAAAAAAAAGTTGAGCTGAAAGAACAGCCAACAAGTCTTCTAAATTAAAACAACCATTTAGTTGCATTAATGGACAATACAAGCATTCTATTCTTGCTCCTCCATCTGCAAGACAAAATCATTGGAGGCCAAGCTGCAAAGCTGTGTAAACACAAATACTGTTTCTGCTTTCTCAGGCATCTTCTTTCTTGTCGTCTTCTGCCATGGTGCGTGGTCTAGGGCTCCGCTTTAAGGATGTACACAATATTTCTTGAGTCTTAAGAAGGGGGTCTTAATTTCTTGTCAACATGGTAACCTATTTCATGCTACCACCATACTGCATTTTATCAAAGGGTTTATACATTTTCCCTGCAACAGTTTTTTTTCCAATCGTCACCAAAACTGGTAAAAAGAATTCTTAGAGTATGCCTCACAAAAGCCATCATAAAGAATTTCAATTTTAAAGACCCATTATAGTCAATCAAATTTGACAGTCAAGCCACCAAATAACGAATATCATGACTGTGTGTTGCTCTTTAATAACTCCACCAGACTTCTTCCTTTGCTTTTATCCTGGTGGCTGCATGGGCAGCTTTGTCACTTGAAGGTAAGCACATTTCTTGAGGTCGCTGCTGAAAGAACTGATTCTGATGAACACTTACAGCTCGTTTAACAACTTTTTTTTTCCAAGGTCAAGAAGAAACCGCAAGTCTTAATGCTGATCTTTCAGCATCTGTCTGGTGACAAGCTTATTTACATAGCAGGTGTGTTTTTGTATCACTTCAGCTTACATAGCAGCGTGACCTACCCAGCCGCTAAGGTTTTGAAATTCCATTAAATGAAGCAAAACTAACTCTTTCAAGTTGTTTTGCAATCCTCACACCTGACACACACTCGCACTCTGACTCACCTTGAAGGTACACGTCTTCAACTGCCTGCTAATGCAAATATCTCATCAGCCAATCACATGGCAGCAACTCATTCATGCATGTAGACATGGTAACGATGACCTGCCGAAGTTTAAAGTGAGAATGGGAAAGTTCTCAGGGTGAAAATGTTTTGCTGATGTCAGAGGAAAATGACCAGACTGCTTCGAGCTGACAGGAAGGCAACATTTACTCAAATAACCCCTCGTTACAATCAAGGTATGCAGAAGAGCTTCTCTGACTGGACAACACATTGAGCCTTGAAGCAGATGGGCTACAGCAGCAGAAGAGCACACTGGGTAACACTCCTGTTAGCTAAGAACAGGAAGCAAAGGACGCGGTCTCAGTTCACCAAAACTGGACAACACTGGAAAAACTTTGTCTGGTCTGATAAGTCTCAATTTCTGCTGTGACATTCAGATGGTAGGGTCAGAATTTGGTGTAAACATGAAAGCATGCATCCATCCTGGCTTGTATAAATGGTGGTTATGACGGTCTAAGAGTGTGGGAGATATTTTATTGGCACACTTTGGGCCCCTTCATTGTTTAAATGCCACAGCCTACCTGAGTATTGTTACCATCCGTTTACGACCACAGTGTAGCCATCTTCTGATGACTGCTTCTGACCACTGGTATTATCTACCAGTGGAATAACAATGGACTTAAAGAAGCTCGTGTCATTCACCATACAGTTATAATACTGGCAGATGGAAAACTTGACTTGTGTTTGAACAGATACGTCCATCAAAAACTAAATGGCCGGAGCCAAAAAGCCGGAGAAAAATGATCCAAAAATAACTGTGAACTCTTACGGTCACTCTGAAAGTCTCCACAACTGACATTGTTGCATGAGATATTGTGTTCTAGGCTGCATCCCAGGACAGTCTTACACAAATATCAGATAACATTTCAGAACTGTGCATGAAGGCTCCTTTCTCTCTCTCTCTCCACCTGCCTCTCACTCAGAGCGCGTCTCAGTCTCAGGGTGAGCTCATATATCAATACCTATGGCATCTTTTCTTCTCTCTCTCTCCTCTTTCTAGGGAGAGAAGGACAGAGGAGAGGCCAGTGTGGAGAGGCGCAAGACCCTGTGAAGTGGCTTTATCGTCGGGAGACATGTGCAGGCAGAGGACTCCGTCTGAAGGCTGAGTGGCAGGCGGCAGAAGCCATTAAGATAGAGCCGCTATCTCTTGCTGCCAGGGCCCCTCTTAATACAGGCAGGGACTCAGGCCTCTGTCATCCACACACACACCCACACACATCCACAGAAACACACCTTTTCTCCTGTTGTACTTTAACTGACACACAGCGACATGGATGTAGACATGTGCGTGTTCATTTACACTTACAAGCAATTCTTTATCTCTGTGTCTATTTTACCATCCTGAGCCCATCAATCCTCACACAGGGAAGAAAACTGAGGAGATAAATGGGCAGGTAGACGGGTGGAGACCAGAACACAGACAAACAAATTACTGTCTCTGCCTCTTTTACGACCAAAGTATAGTGGTGTCAGTAATGTGAGGTAAAGTATACGCCACGCTTACTGTTTTGAGAGATTCGTGTGTAACTCATAGGACGCCTCAAACTCACCGAACTCGTTTGCAATGCACAATTTCTCCCATCATAAAAATGGAGGCACTGGATTTAAATAATTCCTCAAACTGCAAACATTCCTGCATATAACAAATACCTGTTTGATTGTTACCAGTGTTGAAGAGCAAACACAGGAAATTGGAGATTCTTGTTCATCTGAAAGAAATATGAATTTGTACCTGGTCGAACCAAGGTGTGCGTATGATGATACACACTCATGGTAAAAAGAAAGCACAACCTCTTTAAATTCTAAAGTTTTTCTTATTGCGACACAATGAAAAATGATTTGGTCCTCATGCACTCGATTAATCGATCATCAGCAAGCGTGCGCGCCTCTATAAAAGCGGACGTTTTGGCAGTTTGCTGGTCTGGAGCAAAGATACAGTCGTCGGAGGAATGGACATCCCAGCGAATTCACCCCAAGATCAGACCGCGCAGCGCTCAGAGAAACAGCCGAAAACCCAAGAGCTACATCTCAGACTCCACAGGCTTCAGTTAGCATGTTAAATGTTAAAAGTTCATGACAGTATATTTATAAAAAGCCTGAACGAGCATGGCTTGTTTGGAAGGGTTGCCAGGAGAAAGCCTCTTTTCTTTAAAAAAAAAAAAAAAAGCAGCATGGCTTAGCTTTACAAAAATGGATTTGAATAAACCAAAAGGCTTCTGAACAATATCCTTTGGACACATGAGACTAAAGTCCACGGCCATAATGCACAGTTCCACTTTTGTGGACCTCCCAGCAAATTCACTCCAACCAAACAGCATTTCAGCACAAACACCTCACACCAACTGCGAAGTTGGTGCAGGGGTGATGATTTGGGCTTGTTTTGCAGCCACAGGACCTGGGCACCTTGCAGTTATTGAGTTGACCGTGAACTCCTCTGTAAACCAAAGTATTTTAGAGTCAAATGTGAGGCCATCTGTCCGACAGCTTAAGCTGGGCCGAAACTGAATCATGCAGCAGAACAATGATCCCAAGCACAGCAGCAAATCTGCAGCAGAATGGCTGAAAACGAAAAGGATCAAGGTGCTGCGATGGCCCGGTCAAAATCCAGACCTCAACCAGATTGAAATGCCATGGTGGGACCTCAAGAGAGCTGTGCATAAACAAATGTCCACAACCCTCAATGAACTAAAGCAAAGAAGAGTGGGCCAAAAATTCCTCCACAATAATGTGAGAGTCTGAAAAAGTCACAGAGAAAACCATTTCTTCAAGTTATTGCTGCTAATGGATTCTCTACCAGCTGCTGATCGATAGTGTTTACTTAGCTTTTCAAACACTGCTTCTGCATTTTGGCTCAGCCGTTTTAAAATAACTAATGACACGGCGTACTGTGTCATGTGTTGTTGATCACCTCAGGATGCATTTACCTTATTTTAAGACCCGGTGAGGACTAGATTGTTTTTTTAATGCCCTTATATATAAAACCTTAAAACTGACAGAGAAGTTTTTCCTAAATAAAATGGACCAAGAACTCCGAGCCTCACACCTGCAGTATGTGCAGTAATCTTTGGGATCTTAGAGAGAACATATTTTTATATCAGTGTTCTACTGCATTAATACATGTACTAAAATAATAGATACATGCATAAAAAGAGTAATATAAGTATAGATTAATTCACTCTTCTCTATCTGATGAGATCATGTAAAATCTATGTGCTTATGTTTTGAGATAGATGGATAAAAGTGTGCACATAAGGATGGGGACCGTGTTCAGTCTGTTTATAATCAGTCACTTTTGGTGAAATGAATCATTGCGGCCGCTGCATAGCTACACGTACTGGCCGACCAGGTAGCGAAACATGGACAAATACCTGAATCAGTCCACAGCGTCAATTGACACTAAGCCAAACTAGCTGAACTGATGAAGGCTGGCTGAGGGGGTCCTTTGAAAATTTCCTAGAAAGTACTCACAGCCAAGGCTTGTTTAATATTTTAAAAGTAAAGGCACATTAATTAAGTTTCAATGTTTGGAAGCCCACAGATTACACTTGACTGCACGGCACTGAAGGAACAAATCTGATACATTTTGAAATCACATCAAAACTAGTTGCATTTGTATCACAATTATAACCTCTGAAGTGAAAAAGCAGCGCCTGCCCCTCCCCTATTAGCACGACAGAGCAATGTAGCTGCTCTGCAGGAGGTTAAGCCACGATTATTAAAACGTCACCATAACCATCTATTCTCGCGCCTAACTTGCTGCTAAACCACAGGTGTTGCTGCTCAAAAAAAAAAAAAAAAAAAAAAAAGTATCCTGCAGTCTCTCTGTGTTAGCCCTGTGACAAGTAGGCGACCTGTCCAGGATATATCCTGCCCCTCGCCCTATGACAGCTGGGATAGGCTCCAGCTCCCCCATGACCCTGATAAGCGGAAGTAAATGGATTGAATGATCTCAGATGTTTTTACACAGTTTTCTACAGAACATCTCTTTTTTTTTTTTTTCCAAAAGTTGCAGCATCCTTCCTGTGTGCCATCTGGGTATTCCTACGCTTCCACACGAATGTATCGCAAAGATGTCGGTAGAGACAGACCTGCTTACACGCTCGTACATCTCGCTCATCCACGACAGCCGAAGTGACACCACAGCACACGGCAGCAGCGATGACTTCACTTTTGGTGTGTTCTGCAGTGAGTAAGAACAGCAGCAAGTATAAACTGCCTGTTTGAGAGGTTACTGGGGGAAAAAAAAAAAGATTTACTCTTTAAATTACAAAATGATTGTTGGCGAATTTTTGACTTATAAATCTCCTTAATTCACCTGTGAAATCAGAAAACCTGAATATACTGCACAAGAAGGAGCACAGAAAATGAAAGTGTGGGGGTGGCGTGGATCTAAATCAGCATCAATGTACAGCAGAACATGTTATCATTTCTTCTAAACATTTTTGCTTCTATCTTGTTTGACTCGCACCACGGTTCACGCCTTCCATCATCCGTTTATTTGACTCAGACAGTCCTGATCACACATTTTCTCTGCTTCGGCTCAAGGTTACCGGCCATAGAATGAGCATTTAATGTTCAAGCCAGAGACCAACAAAGCTGTTTTCTTCACTGACAATGGCTGCGCGGAAAATTAATTAACGATCTGTACTTTGTGGAAATCTTAACTCATTCCTAATTAGCTCCTCTCCTTGAAAACATCAAGTCAGTTAATTATGTCTGAGGGAAAATAGACCATTTCTGGTGTCACTTATTTATTAGTAATCTTCAGTGCTGTGAGAGAGCAAGCGGCTGGAGCAGACAAAGTAAGACGAGAATGAAAGGGAGTCTGTGTCACAGCAGGGTTAATGAAACACTAGCCCGCGGAGATAAATAAAAAGTGAATGATTTACACAAAAAAAAAAAGAAAAAGAAAAAAAAGTCCAGAAACACACAAATACACACATGCAAACACAAAAAGTGTTTATACTTAAGGACACAAACTCGCACGCTGTAATTGTCCTGCCACTTGATTGCAACACAGACACCGGAGACCTTTCCTTGAATTCGTTTTCTTCGACTAAGAGCCAACTTTGGACTAGCATAACTAGTCACTGAGCCACCACTGTTCAAAGACGGTTATATATATGTAGATCTGCAGGGACAGAACCCTAAAATTTGCTCTTAACCGTCTGACAGGTCAGGAGAGGGCCCCTCCTCTCACGCTCCTCTCTTTTGCGAGGCAAATGTCGGCATAATGTCGAGTCCCACTGCTGCGCGGATGACAGGGTACTGCAGTTAGGAAGCATGCCTTATAAAGTTAAAAATAAAATGCCAAACCATCTCTAGAAGTAGAAGCTTTAAAGATCACACCTCTACTTCGGGGTCTTATCTAATTATGTTAAAAACATTCCGTCCAATTGCCTACACTTTTTAGAATCACGGTTGTGTGCTACCTTGTCAAACTGAGCTTCTTGACAATGTTTTTTTTTTTTTAATAATTTTTCTTTGTGAGGAAAAAGTATTCACATTCAAAGAATTATCGCTTTTTACAATTCATATAATCTGGCCTTGAACACCGGCATTGTCACAATTTTGCTATTCAGGAGCTGCTTTAATTAGTAACATTTTATCACAAATTCAATTATAGAAACGAGTAAACTCAAGTATCAAATTCTTGCCAAGAAGTTCAAGAATGAACAAGAATAACATTTGTTCCTGAAGTATTGTGGCAGCATGATATATATCTATTGATAAAGATAATAAAATCCAAAGCACCAGAAGAAGCGCTCATTACTGGAAACTGTAGACTCTTGGACTCAAAACTCGACGTGAAGAGTGGGCCAGCTTGACACAGAAGTTGACTTTCGCTCTCGCAAAGTTTGAGGCCTGTGGTAAAACGGCAAACGTGCGCATGCGGGTGGTCTGAATGGGACTACCTGGGACATAGCAGGAGTGATCAAAGAGGTGTGAGGCTTGAGACAACCTTGAGGGGTTAGCAGGATGAAATCACTGGGACGAGGCAGGAGGAAAAGGGAACACTCTGCCCGCAGCGCCAATAGATGAATAATTTTTCATGTGAACTACAACTCTGACAGATGTGACAGGTCAAACTAGGGGCTGATTTCTGGTCTCTTTATAAAAGCGCTAGTAAAATACTGTTAAATATGAAAAACCAGCGTAATTCTAACACTTTCAGACTCGGAGCTTTGTTTGTATCCCCGGGAGCTGACTCTACCTCTTCATCTTTCTCTCCCGCCTCTTCCATCACAATCTCTCCCTCAGTTGTTATCTCTCTCTCTCTCGTTCTTCTTCATTCTTCCCCGTCTTCCCATCCTCAACCCCCCCTCCACTTTCTCCCTTCAACTCAAAGCTGTCAGGATGTTGCCTCCTTGGGTATGAGGCTGAATGGGGGGATTTGGCACCGTTTCCCCGGTCCTTGCTCGCTTCAGCCGTTTTTAAGAGCACATGTTTATGCACCAAATCTCTGCACTTTGTGTTTCTCCACGTCAAGGCACAAGCTCAGCCCTAGATTGATGCGGCCTGGCAGCCCCCTGTGTACTTGCTCTAAGGGAAGAAGGGGGACGACAGAGAGAACAGAAGGAAAGAGAGAGAAATCTAGAGTGAAGAGGAAATGATTTTCTGATTTTCTACACAGGCTTTGTGGTCCTGGAAGGCTGTTTAAATGTGTGTGTTTTTTTAAGTCCATTGGTGAGAACAAGAAGAGAAGAGATTGTGCTATCCAATGCCTGAGGGCTATGCTGAGCCTATATATTTAAGCCCCCCCAATGTTCCTTGCTTAACAATAACGCCTACTAGTTTTAATTCTGTCATTTTTCTTACTAAATAATCCACTTCCATTTTCTGTGTCACAGCTGGAGAAATAAATCTAATCTTATCGCATAGCAGACTGAGTGTGAGGTTTGACAGTTAGAGTTTTCTTTTTTCATCGGCACTGCTATGTGTGAGAAAGAACAATAGAGACAGAAGTGTTTGAGAGCGTGTGCAGTTTGCAGAGGGACAGGTGGGCTAAGAGGACGAGCGCAAGAGCCCTGACAATATGCCAAAGACAGACATGGGCTCAGAAGAAGAAAGACAAGTAAAACTAGCCGAGAAATCTGAGGAAAAGAGCAGCGCTGCTTGATCTTTCCGAGCCAGCTGGCCCATAGGCACGCCAGTTGTGGTGAACTTCCTAAATATCGTACAACTCAGCGGCCTCCGTAAGCCAGCGTGCAGCCTACGCCCACGCACCATCATTACCAGAGAACAACACTCTACCTTTTTATAGAAGCTATTTAAATCAGATTCCAATAATGACTAAATCTGCGGTCATGCAGATGTGCGGTTAAACCTAAGGTCACGAAGCATTACCGCAGGCATGTAGCACAGCTACCTCTGAAAATGTTCTTTCATCATTTATAAATATATATTTATTTGGTATGCATTTATTCCATAATTTGTCTTCTACAGAACATGACACCGCACAGAACAAAGGAGTCTTTTCACACCTTGATGTGTGACTATGGACCCTTTCACACTTAGATCAAAGGAAAAGAAATTGCTGCTTTCCAGGTTTCAGCCTGGCTTTTTATGAACAAACCCAAAGCAGGAAGCGTAAAGTTACACAAACTGGTGAAGTGACTCACTGATTAGAAACTTTTGGTACTTTTATCCTCCATCGATTTCACTGCGTGGACCCTTAAGAGTCACCTCGCAAACGGACTAAATCAGGTGTATTTTGTTGTTTTTACTTTACTTGAATCCCTTCATATAGCGCCTGAAAAAACTGTGCTTACAGAGTGCTTTGACAGGCAAACTAAATCAAAACTATTCAAAGTAAATTGAAATAGAAAACCAAAAATATGGATCAAACAAAAAAAGATTCAATTAAGGGAACATTAGGAATATAAAAAGGGGAAAGACAGCAGACTGCATCAAACCAAACAGGGTGGACGTGAAGACGTCCTTAAACGATAATGTGGATTTTTGAGAGTTGGAATTACTGCGTTGGTGTCTCACTGCAATTTCCTCATATTTGAATGGAAGCTGTCCTGGGAAGGATACAATTTCATGAATTTACTATCAATGTAACACTACTTTTGGCAACTAACTTGAAAAGTAGAGGAAAACTTTAACTTTGGAAAAAAACAAGAAAAAAGCTGAACGTGAAACACACTTTACTTGCTCCCATCTAAACACACACTTCTGCTCGTGCACAGGACCAAGATGTTTGCAGAAAGCTGATAGAGAATATTAGCAGAAAGGACTTTGTTCCCAATAACAGCAGCATGGAAAGTTCTGGACAACAGTAGTCAACACTGATCAGCTACCTAACATGTGTGCTGTGTTTGAAAATTACTCAATTTACCTACAGTGGTTATTAATATGAAAATCATTTACTGCTCTAAGTACACCCATGCTTCCACTTTCCACTGCAGCGATGGTGAGCATGATGGAAAGCACGAACAGCTCACTGGAATTATCTATATACAATATACAACATGAATGCGTGATCATTTGAATTAAAAATGCATCACACAGTAGCTGCTTGTCTTCCTCTTGTGTCCATCAAGTGTTTTTGCACTGGGTAAAAATGAGAGCTTAGGTTCCATTCTTAGCAATAATGGGTGCCACCTTTAACCCATGTCCTTGGTTTCTTTTACACATATTTATTGCTCACTGTAACTCTTTCTGGAAAGCATGGAGGCTGGAGCTTAATTCTGAAAAAGAGGAGGGGGGGGGGGTCCTACATTTGTTTGATCTAAATCATACTGCAAGCTATACACAGGATATTATTACTGTGCTCACGTCAGTTCTCCATGTAATCTCAACATGCAGTGCGGCACGCCGTTTTTATTTTTCAATCTCTGCCGTGGCAACCCCAACACCTTTTACTACAACCTCCCACCCCCACCCTCAAGTCCTTCTTTTCAAACTGTGGGAACACACTGGCACACAGATGGTTAAGCCCATCCTTGTGATGAGTGGGAAGGGTGTGTGTGTGTGTGGTGGGGGGTTGCTGCAGATGGCACAGAGGGCATCGCCAATCAGCCTACATACACACACATACACACCTACACAGGGAAATAAAAGGGAGAAGAAGAAAAGGTAAAGACATATGGGGAAGAGTTAGAAAGATAGGCACGCATGTATAGATGAAGGTGAGTGTGAGTCCTGTGTCCCCAGGCACACTGTGTACTGTGTACGTGTGATGGCTGCCGTTAATGTAGCGTGGCACACAAAGCCCTGGCATCTCGCTGGCACCTCTGCCCACGCCGTGCCACACTGAGAGGCACGGCGAGGCCTGCCAGAGGGGCTGGCAAGGCCGTGTATGTCTCTGACTTTGTGCACACATACGCATGTGTTCATTCGCTTGTTGATTGGTTTGGTGCACCTTTTATCTAAATATGTGTAACAAAGTACAATATGTATATACCATTCTGCTTTTGAAGGTGTGTGTCTAAGTATGCATGCATTGTGACCCAGCCAAATACCACACACAAACACCAGTGAACACACCGGTACCCCTCTCATTAGGAAGACCCTACCCTGTGTCTCTAATGGCTGAGCCTTTGATATGCAATGACGACTAATTCCCTCCTGTGTTCCACTCTCTGCAGACAGCACAGTCATTAGACCATGGACACGGACACACACACACACACACACACACACACACACACACACAGTTGTGTTTGAGTGGGAATCTAATCATTTAACCCATCCAGAGGTTCTGATTCTCCTCTGTCTTCACCTTATCTTCTGAATTGTCTACCGGGGGACTCGCTCCCCTCACTTGTAATGTAAATAGAACAATATTTACATAAAAACATTTGAATTTATCATTAAAAACAGCTCTTCTTGATGTGGAATGCGTCTTTCTGCTCTTTAAGGCAATAAGGTGAAGCCTAATTTGCTCGCTGGACTGTTTGTCTTGTATGCATAAGTTATTCTGCCATCAATCTCACACTGTAATGAGGAGGAAAAATCCAAAGATTTAAATGTAGCTACCTTCTAAAATAGAGTATGCATTCTACACTGCAATGCAAACACCTACTTTTTAAAAAAAAAAAGCTATTTGTAGCATTAAACTCAACGGGCTGGTGTGGGACATTCAAATAGGACTCACTGCACCCTTAAAAAAACAAACAAATCATATTAAATGTTTTTTGTCAAAAATATTTATTTGGTCTTTGAAGATGCTGTGAACTTAGTGCCCCTCTCTTTTGTCACATCCTGAACTTAAGGGTGTAGTTAGCAAACATCCAATTTATTTACTGCTCCATTTCTCTTGATCTTTGTGACCGTTTCTGGCTCAGTGACACGGGAGTAAAAATAGGACGGTAACCTCCTCGCAACCAGAAAAACTCAGTGGTTGCATTGATTTTTTTTTTTTTTTGCTGTCACAGACCGATTGCAACACTGACCAACTGGTTGCCCAGAGCTCGAATGGGCAACACTGTCCACCACTTTCAATCGCAAGGCGACCGTGCATGTCGCCTGATGGGAGGCAACCTGTCTGCAAACAGTCGCTGTCCAGCTCATCTGAGTCAGTCTTTGCAACAGGAGACTCGAATCCACTGGTTGTATTCTGGTTCTACTCCTATGCAAAAGCAAGGTTACCATTTTGCATTTAAATCGGCGTCCCTCAGCAACTACATCACTATTTGCTGAGGAATTTCTGTCTCAAATCTATGAGGTTCTGACTGGATTCTGAACATGAATTTCTGTGTATGCAGATGGCAACAGATTTGCAATTTTTGAGAGCTCATCACAGCGATAGCAGACTGACTGTGTTAATGCTGTTTTATCACCATCTCGACCCAACTGACTGCAAGTGGTCACAGACTTGGTCCCTGAATTAGACGCAACCATTTCAAAGGCGATGAGATTGCGAGTTCACTGCAAAGGGCTGCAATAATTTGAAACTTGCCAACCGCTGATTCCCTCATGTTAATCCGTTAGCATTAACGAAGCAGTTCCTTCATGCAAACCCCTGACATGTTTATTTTGCATTAGTTAAGTCACTTTGTGTAACCTGAGGCTACCTCCTCACACCTGAAGACTGCCTGTGTGTGCCGGTCTAAAAAGGAAGCAGAGTGTTGGTGGTTTAAGTTGCAGAAAATAGAGAGAAAGAGCAGCAATGATGAAGTGATGGTCAGTGATTTCTTTGTTTGAACTGATGAAGCGGTAGAGCTGTAACAACAGGTAACAGTTGAGTATAAGGTGGTCATGGCGGCAAAGAAAAGGTCACGTATCATCAGGTTCACTGTATTCATTTATGTTTTACATGTGCAGGAACTTCAACATCACTTTGCCGCTAATCTTAATCTAATATCATGTAATTCAACTCTAACACTCTTCCATAAAGTTGAGGGGATTAAAATAGAAGCAGCAGAAGTCAAAATATCCTTCATTTTACTGCTCAGTGTGGATCGAGAGCCAAACTCACTGGATCCCACATGCTTCTACAAACAAACTAAAGTCCTCTGCTTCCTTTCTCTTACATTCCCTGTTATCAATTTGCCCTCCTTTACCTATTACTATGTCCACCTCATCATTACCTACTGATTTATTTTTTCCTCTCAGCTTGTTTTATAGTCTCTCCACAATCTCTCTCGCTCACTCTGCAGTCTTGCTTTTCTTCTTTTTTTTCCCATCTACAATCCTCACTTAACCATAACCATCACCCTGATCTCTTTGCCCTCTCTTTATTTTTTCTCTTTTGTTTAATCCTTCTTAATCCTGCCCTCTTCTCAACTCCTTTCCTTTTCTCTTCCCTCCCTCCCTCCCTCCCCTACTCAACCCAGCCCTGTTATCACTCTATTACCGTGTCCTCAGTTCATTCTGTAGCTATTAACGTGGTGAACAGCTTCACCCTTCCAGCCAGCTAATACAGGTTACACACGCTCAAGCTCAGCTGGCTGTATTGGCACACTACCCTGCTCACTTCTGCCATCGCTCATCCCGCTATTATAAACCCTTCCTAATCAGCCTCAGTGACACATCAAGTGTGTCATTGATTTTTAATTAAGAAACTGAATTTGAATAACAAATTACATTTCAGAGAACTCCTGAACAAATGGCATACAAACTATACGACATCAGGAAGTTGTGGTACAACTGAATGGACGGTCTCTGTGTTGAATAGTGACACTGAGTCAGAGAAGGGGCTGCTATTAGCAGAGGACAAGGAAAGATTTTGATACTGACAACGGGCTTGGAAACGTGACTATTAAAGTCTGACACTAGCGACGGTTGCCACAGTTACCACTTATCGCTACTGCGTCAGTAGGTGAGGGTGAGAAGCCAAGGCTCCGGTCAGCTGTGGAACACCGCTCTGTGAGGGATCGGGCTCGAACTGATTCTCGATTCTCGACAAAAGGTGATAACAGGATTTACCAAATGCTGGGGCGGGGCCAGGACAGGAGAGGAAGTCATTTAGTGGCATCTGATTGGCCATCCTCTGTGCCAGTCTAAGCTTCCTTGGCTGTCACTGATTGCTCGGTTTGTATTCAAAAGCTGATGTCGCCTCAAAAGGACGAACACGATTTATGTTGTGTGGTTTCTTTTTGACCGAAAATGTGTGTGTGTGTTTTTTTTATATCAACCTCAATCATTAAGACAGAGGAAAGTATCTATACTCCAGACAAAGACCTGTTTGTTTACCCTATTTGCTTTAGTTCAATTCAAATGAGTTCAACTTTATTTATATCCCACCAACATACAACAACAGTTACCTCAAAGTACTTTATATTGCGAGGTTAAAACACTACAATATTTGAGAGATAACTCTAGAATCAGTCAAGTCCATTTGAGCAGCATTTGGTGAAAGTGGAAAAGAGGAACTCCCTTCAAACAGGAAGAAAGATCCAGCAGAACTAGGGAGAGGGAGAGGCAGGCATCTGCCACGACTAGTTGGAGGCTGAGGGGAAAGAAGAGAAGACAGGAGAGCAGAGAGTGACAAGGACAAGAACTATGTGAGAAAGTAGACAAAAGTCAGTAACATGCAGTAGTGGAATAGAAATATGGGGAGTGAAAAGAGGTGAGTGCTCCTCGTGGCATGGGAAGTCCCCAGCCTATAGCAGCCTAACTAAGGGATGTTTCAGGGTCACCTGATCCAGCTCTGACTATAAGATTTATCAAAAAGGAAAGTTTTAAACCTAATCTTAAAAGTAGACGAGTCCATCCATTTTCTATCTCAGATGTGATAAGGCGAGAAGCAAGCTACACCCTAGACTGGTCGCCACTGGGCTAATAGAGAGGGTCTGCCCACAAAGCTCCCAGAATCCAAGAACTGGGAGCTGGTTCCACTGGAGAGGGGGGCCTGATAGCTGAAGGCTCTGCCTCCCACTTACTACTTTTGGGACCACAAGTAAACCTGAACTCTGAGTGGGAGGTGCTCTATTGGGATTACGCCACATTATGAGGTCTTTAAGATATTTAGTCAGCACTTTTTATTTATTTGTAAAAAAAAAAATTCTGAATGGAAGCTTTAAAGCAACATCAAAAGAAACCAACACAGACAGATTTCATCTGTGGCCATCAAAGCGTGAGTTGCCTAGTGCCGACTTATTTGCTAAATTTTGAATTGAAATGATCAGTTTGCTCCTTTAATTTAGCAGTCAACTGAGATCTGACAACAAAAGAGCAATCTGATGGGAATGCAAATACTCCTACAATGTGTAACACAGTGTTACATGAGCGATCGTTTTCTCTGTCTTTTTTTTGGACTGTTTGAATGCAACAGTTTCTTTCTGTTATCTTCTTTTATAATGAGTGAGAAATAAAGTACATTTTCCAGCAGTTTAGCAGCGAGCATAGACCTAACCAAGCAGAGGCAAAATGACATCATGTTACTTTTAGCATTCTCTCTCTAAGTGATCCTTGTGCTCGGCAAATCTGTTGTATTTAATGTATATGGTTGGCTATCGTTTGTCTCCTTGATACAACATATCAATATTTAGCAACACAGCGCAGTGTTAGATGCAGGTCAAGTTCACCAATCCAACCTAATCAGTAAAAAAAATTAATATAATGTTCAAAATGTGCCTTTTTAGGCATCATACAAAGAAGACCCATTAAAGCTGACACATAAAATGTTTAAATTTTGAATTTGGAAATACAATACACAATTCCACTGTCCTGGTTGACGGTCACTGCCTGCTTTCCCATTGAGAAACCGTGCCCTCCTTTCATTTTGTAGTTGGCCTTTAGGCTAAATCAGCCTGATCCATTACTGCTGGACTCTCCAGTAGAGACAGAGAGGATACCTCTCAGTAAGCACCGACACAATAGCTGCTTAATACTATTGTTCATGACACAGCGGCGGTTGGCACCGAGGCAGCATGTGTTTCTGTGTCTTGTGTTCATGTATGTACATACACTAGCTTATGTCAACACGTGTGTATACATGCATGCATCTGCATGTGTGTATCCACAACACGGGGCTGCAGTTAAGTGAGTAAATGCATTAAAAGGGCTGTTGCGCAGCCCTGCTCGCTCATTGCCCGAGATAATGAGGATGTTTTCTGTCTTCAGTTCAATCAGCACTCCCAGCTCTGTGAGACGGGAGAGCCTAGCAGATGCACGGCACGTAGCAGATGTGTGCTATTGGAGTGACATCTGAAAGTAAAACTCTAGAGCCTTTTTACGACATTGTGTGCTGCTGTTTAGATGCCCGCGATTTCCTGGCACCAAGCGATGGTGACAACAGCAACTCGGGGAACAAGCAAAGGCGCAAAAGAAAGAGGAGAGAGAAAAGGAAAAAGGCAAGGAGAAAAAGGGAGGAAATCTTTGGCAAGGGCCTCGTCTTTGAAGTGATTTGGAGAGAGATGACATACAAAATTAGAGAGTAGCATTTCGCCCTCTCCACTTTGACTACACATTAAACGCAACAGGGAGAAATTTTTCCCCACAAAGATAAATGGTGCAGGGGCGCACCGCGGTCCCTAAACAACACAGATTACCTTGTCTGCTCGCTTTCAGAATCTGTTAGGATTTCAAGCCGTTTGATTAAAGTTTTGTTGGGTTTGTTTCTGATTCAGGTACATATAACTTTCCAACTATTCAGTTCCAACTTTTCAAAAGCCAACTGGAAAAAAAAAAAAAATTACTCTTTTTCTCCTCAATCATCTCTCAGCCAATCAAAAACACATCTTTGGCCAAAAACACTTAAGAGGGAAAAATATATACAAAGCATTTGTTGCGTACAAAAGGCAAGAAATCAGAAAGAATAAATGGCGAGGATTTATAGAGGGGTTTCTTTCATTGTATGCTATAGAAAAGGGAGAATGTTTAATTGGACCAACAGTGTTTCTCTGGCTCCAAATAACACGATAAGAAGCTGCAATGTTCAGATCATATATGTCTGCTCATCCATATACGGCAGTGCACCCGAGCCATACGGTTTCCTTATTCTTTACCAACAAACAACTGCTATTTACTATTCATTGTGGTATAAATTTCACAAGGGTCAAATCGACAGGACAACTTCGGCAATAATTACTTAGAAACAAGATGCTTTAGTAGGCTGTTTCTTACCACACCACGCAACACTTGCCTCTGTTTAGAGTTATTAAAAACAGTGAAAATGGCATGAAAAGAGAATATGCAAATAATGACTACAGCGCTAATAAAACGAGAGATTTAAATAAGCATCTGGAGTGGAGCAGAAGCAGGTATACAATGCGTGAGTCAGCCAGAACAATCCTATTCTTCTGCGAGGAACGACAAGGTGCCGCAATTTATTTCGTCAATGAAGCAAAGAGGAAACTTTTCAAAGCCCTGCAAAAGTGCCCCCCCCCCCAGTTCCAAAAAAGGAGACAAAATGTATTCAAAAATATATTCGCCATAAAGATAAAGATCCAAGAGACTGAGCTAATTCAGACTGTGTGTAGGTGAATGTTAAACAGATTAGTGGGCACACTTGGTGAACACATAAGAGCGTTCTTCATTCACACGAGCACACACACACATATTTATTTGCGCCTTTGAGGCCGATGCATTGTGTGAACATATATTGTATAGTGCGAGGCCGATCTAGAGGGAGTTTTATTGTTGTGCCCACGGGAGCAGATGTCACTGGCACTAACTCAATACTTTCTCTCATTCTGTCTCTGTTTGCTCTCATGCTGCGCTGCTCTCTCTCTCTCTCTCTCTCCCTCCATCTCTGAGTGTGTTTTTCTATCATCTCCCTTTTTTTGCTTGGACCAGATGGAGAGATGCTCTGCTCCAAACCTTTCTCACTCAGGATCACAATGCTCTCAGTCATGTGATCCAGCCTGCTATTTCCTGCCTCTCTCTGTGTCTCTTTCTCTTTCTATCCATAAGCGCTCGTTCTTCTCCTTCTTTCTCAGTATCCTCTCCCCTCTGACAAAGGCTGACAAAGGCCTTTCATTTCTCCTAGCTTGCTTGTCCTCTGTGTGTTTGTACTGTACCAAACTAGCCTCCCTCTCTCATTGTATTCCCCCTCTCTCTTTGGAAAGAAGGTGTCTAGGGGCTGCGGGGCCCCTGCTCTGAGACAAGGGGCCTGCCTTGGCTCAGTGAGGGAGGTGGCAGGGGTGGAAAGGGGTCGGTGTGGTGAGTGAGAGAACGAGGGGAAGAAGAAAGAGCAAAAGCGACAGAGTATATTATTTCATTAAGTGCTTTGGAGCTCGGCAGGGATTGGGGAGTAAAACCTTGCAGCTCTGTGTGTGACAAGGGCGCGACCTCCCGCAACCTGGGAACTCAATCCACACATTGCGCTGCTTTCATCTGATACTGGGGGTGTGTGAGAGCTCTCAGTCACCGGCACTGGCTGGCTCGCTGAGGGTGCTAAGCTTTTTAGTCAGGGCCCGCTGAACGCAGCAAAGGTGGCAAGAATGACGGAGGGAAGGGACTGAGGAGGAGGTAGAGGAGGGAGGGAAGGTAAAGTGACTGGGGTGGGGAGGGTAGGTAAGAGGAGGATGGAGGGGTTTTGCCTGATCCTCGGTAGGACAGAATTGGGCATTGTCGCCAAGCAGAGTAGAGCCGAGCTAGCCCATTCTGTTGATCTGAGCAGGATCCCGGAGAAAACAAAACTGCATTGTTCCCCGCAGATGGAAGCCAGTGTCTCCTGGGTAACAGCATTAATCTCCCCTTTTCTCCTGCTTCCTCTCTTGTCGGGGCCATAATCGGTGGGCTCCTTTCAGCAGCCGAGCCAGCCTCAAAGCCCAGGCTCCTAACTAGCCTCCTAATTAGCTGCAATTACAATGAAGACAACATGATGAGATAATAGAAATTTGCAAAATAATGACATACCACGGGAAAATATTCCTCCTCCCCAAGCACCATTTTTTTCCCTCCGGGAGAGGCACAATGGAGAGCCGGGGCCCTTTTCTGAAAGCGGGGAGCTCAGAAAAAATGGTGGCGCATTATGTGGCATAGAACCCTATTGTCTGCCTTCTGGTTGCTTCAATCAACAGGCCATTGTCTGGCTGCTTAAATCAAAATGACTCAAATACGGGCTCCGTAATGATGCCCTCTCAGCACCGCATACTGAACACAGAGACAGATTGAGGGAGAGAGGAGAGGAGAGGAGAGGAGAGGAGAGGAGAGGAGAGGAGAGGAGAGGAGAGGAGCTAATCATGCAATGTAACACAGGGTAAAATAATTACGACAAAGAAGAGAAAAAAACGCAATCATCAAATATCCAAAGTGTTGAAAATCAGGTTGAATCAAAAGGGAGCGAGGACACCAGTGATGGATGGCTGCTGCTGTTACACAGATGTTTTCATCTGGACTTGTTAGATCACGTTAAATATTTCTCAGAGTACAACAAGACACAACTTCATGAAATCGAATGCGACTGCGAGTGAAGCAGTAGGAAAAAGGTGGGGAGAGAGGAGGAGGATGGAGGGAGGAGGATGGATGGAGGGAAGGAGGAGACTGAGGTAGACAGCAGGTGGTAGTCATGCACAGAGCAACATTTTTAACAACTCCGATCAGTAACGAGGGACTGAGTTACTTTTTGATTACAGCGCTTCATTTAGAGGAAGGAAAACTGGAGGTATCTTTACCATATGCTCTTCTATGTGTTTTGTGTTGGTCTGAGTATTGTCAATCCTGTTGTAGGTTGTTTTTTTTTTTTTTAATAAAAACAACATTAAAGTGATTTTAAATTGAGTAAATTATGTAAGTTAGGACTTTTAATGGAATACAGCCACCCATTTTCAGCAACCATCACTCCTGTGTTCCAGTAACCACTTTATCAAGAATAAGAATAGAATGAAAAGTGAAAAGTGAGAGGTCCTATTGTACAAGAGACAAGTACGGAATTGTGCAAAGGTCTTGAGCCACCCCTCATTTCTTTACATTTTTCTTCCAAGGAGCCAAAGACAGTTTAAAGTTTTCTTTGGACACTGCCTGCCTTCCAATCATTTTCAGTACAGTCCTTGTACCTAAATGTTTTTGTTTTGTTTTTTTGTTAAAAAACCTAACACTGACCTATAAATCATTCAAGCATAAAAAAGGAACCTAACTCACAGGATGAACCAGTGTTGTGTCGACACATAAAAGACAACTTGGCAAAGAATCAGTTTCAAACTGCGTCAATTTGTTCTCATTCCTGTGACTGAATATATGAAAAATGCCAAAGATAACAGTTTAACAAGCACAAAATAGTATTTTAGTACCAACAAGGTGATTCTCATAGAGCATATCTCAGCATGGTGTGCAGTGTGTCCTTGCACACCAAAATTTTGAGGAAACTGGAGAAGTGGGGGTCAAAAGAAAACGTGGGAGACCGTCTACAGCAGATGAACAGAATCTGGATGTCGTCTCCAGCAAAGACTTGACACAGGACCTGAGAGCTGCATCTGGCCCTTCAGCTGATCCATCTGCTGTTCACTGAAGCCTCATCAGAAATGGTCTCATTACATCACAGTGGAAGGGTGGCTGTCAAGAAGCAATTCTTAAGGAAGGGAAACAGGGAGAAAAGGTTGAGCTATGCCACATTACACCAGAAGTGGACTGGAATGAGTGATCCAACACCCAACAGGTCCCCAACTGGGAGCTCCATTAAATGATACCTGCAAAACACCAGACTCAACTCTGAAGGTGTTGAGTCTGCCATATTTTGACCTGAGCCATATTTTGACCTGACCAAGAAAAGGGAAGGATTAGGATGGGCAAAAGAACACAAACATTTTTTTTCCAAAAAAGGAAAACTCAAAAGAGTTTGAAATGTTAGAAAAGGATCAAGAATAATATCTGTGATGAAGAATAAATGAAAAAATGTTGGGGTGAGCACGTTTGATGCTGCATCTTAAGCATGGCAGAGAGCATGACGGTTTTGAGGGTGTTTTGGCAACCTGGGAGATTTGTACTGGATAAAATGAAGGCTATCACAATGCCATGCCGCACACTGTGCACGCTGCTTGACTGGAGCCTGTTTCCAACATGACAATAACCCAAAAGACAACTTCAAACTACTGAGGAACTATTTAGAGGAGTAGTAGTCAGATGGTACTCTGTATATAATGGTGTTCCCATCTTAACTAGTCACCAGACACCGACCCCTTTCTGTGGTGTTGTGGGAACAGCTTGATTGTCAGAAGTTCCCATCAAACCCATCCAACTTGTTGGAGTTGCTTCAAAATCTGCCAGAATGTCGTGTGTCTGCAAGGCTGTGACTGCTCTGAGGACAGTAACGCTGAAGGAAGTAAAACATGCATTTACTACAGTTCCTGTTCACTTTAAAGTATAAAATTGGCATTTTCTGGGTGATCCGAAACTTCTGAGCAGCAGTGCACATGATTCTGTTTCACACTCACGCACAAATGAATGTGAGGGCTGAAGCTTGGCATAAGCTGACTGATAGCCCATTAGCCGATCAAATCAGGTGACCCTTTCAGCAGTCAAATCACATTAAAAAAAAAAAAAAGCCTGGCAGAGGGCGGCTGATGGCTCTCTGTTTCACTGTACACATGTCATTCGTGTCACTGCTGCTAAGTCTGTGCATCAAATATTCTTTTCTTCTGATTATTTTTAGCAGATAATTAACACAAGCGCTCACCTGTCTTCAGGCTCGGAGTTCTTCATAGCACTTGACTTCAAGCAGGTTTGTGGCTCTGAAGCAGTCTGTCTGACACACAAACACACAGCAAGACTGACATATTGACAGACAGATAGGCAGAAAAACATGCAGACAGACAGAGAGACAACAGACATATGGACAGACAGACAGGCAGATGGACAGAAAAGCAAAGGTTAATATTCAGGAGAAGGACAGAGTGTGTGAATCTGTGCGTGAATGTTTGGGTGTCGGGCGTGCGTGTGTGTAATGACAGCTGGAAGCTTGCGTTGTGAAGCTGAACACCTGAGACTGACACAAACACCAACACGCTGCGACAGCAGCAGATAGATTTATTTTTAAATAAATGTGATGTTAATTAATCCTGGACTCTTGCAGTTTTAATCCCTGTGGTGTCTTAACTGGATATTGCATAGTGCCACCACTACCTTTGCCCTTAAATAAACACACCCCATCATGGACACATACAATTTTTACTTATTAAAAAAAAAAAGGATTCCTTCTGAAATTATAAACTTCAGTGACAATTGTGAAGTTTGCTTACATTTTATATCAGCCACTCATAGATCCAAAACTATTAATACTTTTGTTTATTAAAGTAGTTTAAATGTGTCTGCCTTGAATTTTTGTTTGTTACATTTTATTTCCAAGCTTTGTCCTGGATCCATTTACCTCCAAATCCACTTATTTGCTGAGACACAATAAATCTGTGAGTTCATGTGCTTCAGAGTCTGGTTTCATTAGATAATGACTTGGACTTGGACCTCACAACATTTTTACTTTGAAGGTGAACGTTCTGTGTCTGGTTTGAGTCTCACTACGGGGCAGCCGCTGCAATCTGCTAGCGAGGAAGGTTTTGGTACAGCACCCTCTTTGCGACTTCTTTTCACTCTGCAAATTCCAGCAACCACTCACCAACCTGTAAGGGAATATATATATTTGGGGATGGCTGTGGTTCAGGAAGTAGAGCAGGTCACGTAATCAGAAGGTTGGTGGTTCGATCCCTGCTGTTCCAGTCTGCATGCCAAAGTATCCTTGGGCAAGATACAGAACTCCGGGTTGCTCCAGATGCGTTCATCATAGTGTGACTGTGTGTGTGAATGTTAGATAAAAAGCACTTAGAGATAGAAAGTGTGTGTATGAATGTGTGTGTGAATGGGTGGATGAAACATGCTGCTTTGAGTGCTCATGTAGAGTAGAAAAGCACTACGTAAGAACCAGTCCGTTTACAATATTTTTCCCTAGAAAGCAGTAGTTGCTGACCGGTCTCTAGGCCTGTGTTACTGAGGGCTAAAATTACAGTGGCTATTATAAAGTGTTACCCAGCTGAGAACTACACGTTGAAGAACCATGGTTCAAACATTTTAACTGTAACCTCATCCGCTGTGGTTGATCTGCATCTGATTCTTCCACCTTCATCCCAAGTCAACATCGTAAAATGTATCAGAATTTATACGGTTTAGTCGGACTACTCAAAGTGCTTTTGCACAATGGATGCCCCAACTGTCGTTCAGGCAGCTAGAATGATTAAACTATTAGCAGTTAGTGATAGAAACTTCAGTGTAGGTCCATTGAAAGATGCTGGTATTAATCTGCACGGTGTAGGAGGTAACAGGCAGAGGTGCAGCAACCTTTAAAACCAGCTGCTCTACTACCTCTCCCTCTTCCAAAACACAGAGGAGTCCCGTAGAGTAATTAGCTTGTGTCAGATAAGTTGACAAGCTCGTTAACACGCCACATCATCCGATACTGCCGCCTTTGTTTGTGTAGGCTTCTGAGAGGAAGTTAGCAGTCTAATTAGCATAATTACGACTGCTGATTTATATGGGTGTAATTAGCGAGCAGATTTCTGCATGTTGTGGTCTGATGGAGATACGCTGCTGCGAAAGAAGAAGCTGGAGACAAGATTCCTCTACGCTGTACGGTAGGCCGGAGTCATGCACGCACACACACACACGCACACACATTTTAGTCCTTTACATACATTTTGACAACTTTATTTAGTACATGGATGGCAAAAAAAGAAATAAAGATATGACTTTACTGTACATACACATCATTCACTTCCTTCCTAACTGACAAGCGTCATCTAACAAACTGTTTTAGGGATCGACACTAAAAGCACACCAGCTTGTTACACCTGCTGGAATATGTGCTGCAACTCCCAGTTAGGAAATTTCAAGATTCTTCAAAAATAAACACACGTTTCACACCCTGTAAAATAAACCAGCACTTTGAGCAGACGCTAGGAGAGAATGAGAATGAAGGGCGACGCAGAGGCATGATCCGTCTGACAACTTGGCCTTAATTGCAGGAGACGTTCACAGTAGGACAGTGAATTAGTGCAGTTACCTCTCATCACTACTGTAAAAGCCCGGGGTCGGTAGATTACCACACTCACATGCAGCACAGACGTGCTAACACACACAGCGCAGGCTGCTGTCTGGTGATCTTAGCAGCTTTCTAGGTGACGTGGGGTGAAATTAGGGTCAAATTTAATCTCAGTGCCAAACCAGTTAACACAACAATGTGGACACTGGGAGTGTCCTGGTGGGGCAGCATACTAAGACTTATTGTCTGCCTTTCACGGCAGAGGACACACCTCTTATCTAATCATCAAGGATTCTCTCATGAGCCAGAAATGTTTTATTCTACTGCACACAATAAAGAACAATAGTGTAAAGCGTAAAGACAAAAAAAAAGCAGTGTGCATTTGTACAGACAGGTGGACAATTACCTCAGTCCTACAGAAAGAATGAAGAAAATAGCATAATTAAACAGTGATCATACAACAATACCTAGGCAGCTCAGGAGATGCTGGTTTGTTTGAAAAAATTACTGCAAATAATAAGTTCACAGCTGGAAAAAAATAATAAGTTCAACTTTAATAAAATCTGTGGACTAACATTTATTAAATATTCCAAATCTTTGCCCAAATCTAATGCCCTCCAAGACTCACTACAAATCATAATTAGAGGCTTTTTTTTCATTTAAATTGATGTCTTTAGCCTCTTCTTATTATGCACGATTTACTTGCAAATATTGACAAGGTCATGAGAAACAGAATTAGCAAATACGAATATCCTAATTTCAGGTAAGTTTAGAGTCACAATCACGTGCAGTAGACGTCACTGAGCTGACAGTGAGCATCGGTTTAAGTCCTGACGTGTATTTACACATGCGTAGATTTCCTTTTAGCCCATGTTAGTGCCTGGCTACACACACACACAGACACACACACACACCTACTTGCCGATGGATTGGGACGTGTGCATTTGTCACTGAATGTGTGTGTACATGTAAGTTGTGGATTGACTGTATTAATTAATGCAGTGCAGATGAGTCCCCTCTGAGCTGTCTAATTAGACATTAGCATGGAGATGTAATTACCTGAGAGGGCTCAACACGTTTCACTTAACTACTCTCCCTCCTGCATGACACACTGAGCAGGTAGGACTCTGACTGACTGGTCTGTGTGTGCAAACACCTATGTACTGTACCCAATGTGTGAATTTGGCTGCTTTTTAAAGGGAGTTTTTAATGCTTTTTCAGGTGGAGACGGTAGCACTAGACTGCAAAGACCTAATTGATTTACTCCTAAAAACAGGCTCCCTTGTCCATCTCTCTCTCTCTCCCCTACTCTTTGTCAATCATTCTTTTTTTCCAGCTGTGATACACTGTAGCAGGTCATCCTTTTTTCCTTCCCCTCTCTTGAGTAGAAGTGCATTAGGCTTCTCTGTTGAGCGACATAGGTTCGATTCTTGATCAATATCCACCACTCTACTGGCAGAAGAAAAATAAAAGGTCCCTCTCTGCTCTTCAGTCTCCAAAAGCCTCCCTTCCTTTTGGAGAAGAGAAAGAGAGCCCAGATTTGTGAGATCTGTTTGCCAGCATCACCATAGCAACCATCACTGCCAACCTTGACACTGGAGTTGCATTGTCTGGGACCCTGACATTAGATAAATAAATTACACAACCTTTGCTCAGACAACATATAAATACATACCAAAAAAAATGCATGAATAAATCCACAAATGGTCTTTTCTGCGGTCTTTGATCAAGATAATCCGAAAATGACTGCATGAGTATTACACACCATGTCATATGCATGTACAAACACAAAATCATCCACAACCAAACACACATGCAAAAATCTGCCATCCTCTTTGATAAAAACAGACTGTTACGCTGAGATCAGAGGAGACTGTCAATACAAGACAACAGATTGTGAGAACCCCATGAACTCCAATACAGCCTGCAACACACCTCTTAGAGCACCAGGAAGAAATCTATCGGCTGCTGCAAGCATTGTCTTCTTATCTGTAGATGGTTCTGTCCTGTTTCCTATGAGGATCGATAGCATTAGCATGTCTGACAGAGACAGAGAGACAGCCAGAAAAAAGAAAGATAAGAAGAAAAACATGCTGTCTTCGCCCGCAGCTCTTTGTCCAGAGTCCAAAAGTCTTTGTAAAAGATTACGACCATATATAACTTTGTCTTTTAAATGTGCTGACTCAGCACTCAAATCTAAGCTGATCGATTCTGGTACAGTTCACAGTTTAGGAAGAATAACTAAACCCTGTGCCGGTTGTGCCTCACCTGCCAATAAGGCAAACTGATGGAGGTGTGTGCGTGCAGCTTCTTCACATTTTGAAACTGCCAAAGTGAAAGAAAACTAGAAAAAAATATTAATAAACTACTGGGCTGATAATCTGATAACTTTTGCATATGTTCAATAGTGACATAATTTGTTATTTACTGCCATTACACTCTTTAAAATGCCAAGCACACCTCTTAATGGTGACTACATTAAGCATTAAAGTAGCCACCATTTATTGTGTTCATTTTCTAACAAATGAACACAATAAATGCAGCCTTCACTTATGTGCAGGATGCAGTTAACATGCAAGATTGACATAACTGCAATAATGGCCGCAGTGGACAACAGCCAAAAAGGTAACACAGAGGTATGGACATCATCCAGTTTTGTATAAGATGGAGTTACTTACATGCTGTACGCAGACTTAGTGAGAATATTACATTCGAAACAACTGAAAAAGTAGCGACAGTATTCTCTGCGTTCTCTGCAGAAATCAGAGTGTCACTCACGGCTGGGCTGAAGTGGATGCGCTGCACATGATGCACAATAAACAACAATGCAGATTGCTGGCTTGCCTACGACTAATGGCAGTTCAGATGACACAGCTACTGGCGGTACTGCAGAAGACGGCGTTTGATGGAAATCAGTACAGATTTTGACAGAACAAAAATCCCCCCCCCCCCCCAAAAATTGTCACAATGTTACACAATACATTTTATAAGTCACACTGAGCTGAGGCAACAGCCTGTCATGGAAAATTTCTGTTAGTCTTTGATAACAGCAGGAAATTATTACCAAGGGGTGAGACGATGAACCAACAACAGTTTCTACAGAGCTGAATTACATACGTAAAGTAAGCTGCTCTGATTTATGGCAGATTGTTTAAGTGCTAAAAAACACTTCCATTAGTTTTTCTTGTTTTAGCATTTAATAGTAACTTTCTTATGATTTTAAAATAGTGTGCAATAATTCATTAAGCTTGGAAAATGTGGTTCTATTAATTCTGCTTTGGTCTCCACCAACTCTTTCAGTTTTTGTCTTTATTGGTTTGCAGAGGATGCTCATAGGCTGAAGCCTGTCCCAGCTGCCATTGTGCAAGAGGCAGCGCACACCCTGGACAGGTCAAACTAACATCACAGAACAACACAGAGAGAGGCAGACCATTCATGCCCACACTCACAATTTAGAGTCGCCGTTTAGCCTAACGTGCATGTCTTTAGACTGTGGAAGGATGCTGCAGTACCTGGAGAGAAAATGCAAACTCCACACAGAAAGGCTCAAGCCAGCCAGCTGGTTCAGCCCTCTTGCTGTGAGCCGATAGTGCTAACCACCGTGCCGTCCAGCATTAAACCACATGTAATGAGCTGAAAGATGTTAAAGGGCTCAGTAAAGTCTAAGGGATCTACAGAGATGGTGATTAGCTGTCAATATATACATTAATAAAAAAAAAAAAAGCCTGTAACTGATTTATACAGAGACTGAATGTACTGTGTGTCCACATTTATTATAATAAAGTGCTTAGGTTCTGAAAACAGGCTGAGATGGTCTACTATTTTCAGCAACAATTAAATGTTTCACAACTGTTTCACAGCTGGTCAGGCCGAAATAAATTGAGTAAAAACTTTTGATTCCCCAGCACTAAAGTGGTGGTGGCTAAAAGAGAATACTAATGGAATCATGAAGCAGCTTATCATGTGAATGAGAACAATAATGAGGAGACAAAGCAGAGACAAATCCATTGTAAGTGAGGTGGAATTATGTCGGCTCAGTGGATTATAAAAGGCCTTGATCCAGTGGGAGTTGAAAAACATGGCATCTGTTCTCACATTTTTACAGACGCATACATTCATACACATGCCCATACTCTACAGCATGTCAGAAACATGCGCGCATTAATACACACTAATACAAAAACACGCATATGCATATTGCACAACTGCACACACACACACACAGAAATAACCACAAAGACACAAACGTCAAACCTTGATATCTACTCATGCTGCCAGATAATTGAATTAATTCAGCCGAGGAACAACTTCACAGATTAGTGACTTAACTTTCCAATAATAAGAAAAAACTCAGCCGCGCGTGATAATTACATTTGTCTCAAATGAGGGCAGCCGTCGAAATGTATCATGTATTGCCATGCGTCCACAGTTTAACCCACACGCTTGCATGCACATGCACAGACACCTCCCCTAAGTGGCTGAGAGATAAAGGCATTTTTACAGTTAGAAAACAACAGAGGAAAGGCAATGGGACCATGGCTTCAGTCTATTTTCTATGGACACAACAGGCTTTATGGCTTCAACAGCATATGACAAGTATGCACCTATGTCTATGTAAATTTCTGGGTGCCTTTTAAAGTACTTCCCTTAGTTCTGATTAAAGGGCAGAGTTACAGTTATTTCCACCACTGTATTTTAATGTTATGGGGTATCGTCACCAGCTGCAGCCCTTACTGTGACGGCAGCACCTTCGGACTGGCTGGATGATAAAGACCAACGCAACAGCAACTTGATTAGCAAGCTAGCTGATGGTAAGTACCAAGACTAGTCGGTAGCGGCAACTGAACCTTCAAAATAACGCTGCATTCCTTTTACTTAGAAAGTCAGACATCAGAACTGAGGGTGACATCGCTGAGATCAGTTGACCTTGTTTCAGTAGTAGTAATCAGAAAAGCAAGACTTTCTTTTGTTCCCTAACAACATAGAGCCATTCATGCATTACAAGTAATACAATGCCTGTTTTTTTTTGGGTTTTTTTGCACTTAAACACACGTTCACGGCTAGATCCTGGTCAGTGGCTTATTGAGCGAGGCACGCAACAGTGACGGTACAGATTGCAAGTTTTATAGTTTTACTATTATTTACATGTGCCGCTGCTGCCATTTTGGATCGCAAACTCGGGGTTGGTGGGGCTTCTACGACTTTCCAAGTTGGAAATCTGACCAACTCAGAACTCGAGATTTCCAACTTCCCACGTCAAATGGAATGCAGCATAAGCATGAGGAGATTCAACTCATAAACAAACCAAAACAAGTCACGACTTTTTGTTTTTTTCATTTCAAGTACTACGAAATAATGGTTTTCCCAGGCAGTGAGGGAGAATGAAACTGTCCTCAACCTGAATTGTAAAGCCAAATGTAAAGCTGGTGGACAACATGCAATTTTAGCCTGTACAGCAATGCCCATCAGCTCAGTGACAAGAGTTACCTACAACAAGCAAAAAAAAAAAAAAACATATAAAAACAGGACCCCAACCATAACAGAGCCATGGCTGAGACATAGTTCAACCTGAATTCAACTCAGCTGCATCCAGTGAACAGTCAAGGTTAGAAATATGTGACATCAGTGGCTGACCACACTAATGATCTGGTGGCTGGCCTACAGCCCTTTTCTAAAACCTATTAGAAAGCCTTCCCAGGAGCTAGCCATTATAGCAGCACATTAAAGCTCATGGGTCCTGAATTAAAGTATAAAGCGAAAAGCAGCCCAAAACCAAACAAACTTCAGTCTTTACCATAAACATTAACAGAGTTACAATAAACTTCTCTACTAAAGAGGTCAAGACTAATAATGGTTGTGTGAAGATCAAACTAAATTAAAAGCCAACTGTAACCAGAGAGCAATTTTATTTGGCAGCAGCAGCATGCATATGCACACACACAATCATCCAATCATCCGTCTTGCGGCGGACAGCCAGGTAGAGAGGAAGGTGAGAAAGGTGCCATGTGTATTTCATGGCCCCACAACACTGAATTCTCAAACTGCAAAAACAAGCCATAAAAATTCCAGAGAGTTCATTGAAAACCTCTCTAGTTACCCTTTACTCCCCCCCCCCCTCACCACCCCTCTCTTCCTCCCTCTTCTGCCTCTCCTATTTCTGTCTATTGTCAGTACAAAGCATCACATTCAGGCCCCAGTGACTTCTCTTATAGCTGTGCTAGGCTAAACGGACAATGGCCATATGGAGACAAAAGCCAGTTTATTAGGCTGAAGAGTGACAGAGTAACAGGCTGTGTGAGAGAGATGGAGAAGGAAAAGAGGAAGACGGAGAGAAAGAGTGGCCCTCTGCGTTCCATTGTGGCTGGACTCACATCTGGTGGCCATGTGTGACCGGAGCAGCAGGGCTAATGATGGGCTTCCTGAGGCCAGCTCAATTAGGCCAGGCCTCACCGGACTCCCAGTGAGAGAGGCAGAAAGAGAGATGACTATCGACATGCTGGTTTACTATTTGTGTGTGTTTGTGTATATGAGTCAATCTGCACTATATACATTCCCCTCCTGCTTACGTGTTTGTGTGTATAGACAAGTGTGTCCGTTTTCTACCGATGTGCGTTTTCAGGCATTTGTGTATATGTAGCTCCCATTGACACACTCCTGATTTTTTTCTTTTAAACAAAACACCACCTCCCTTCGACACACATACAAAACCATGCACACACACACACACACACACACTCCCTTCTAAGCAGGCTAAAACTAACCAACAAGCTGTAAAGCCATTAACAGTTAAGGCACCGCTTTGATGGCCCCAACATAAGATTTCCAACACACTTAAAACTACACAGGGCGTAAGACAAAAAAAAAGAAAAAAGGCAACCATGTCCTAAGGCATCTGGTGCCCATGTCTGTGTGTGACGTCTGGTGTCTGTGTGTGTGTGTGTGTGTTACATTATGTAAAAGTAAGCACCAAATCAGGTGGGCTCCTGTGACCGTCCTTTATTATTCCTGCTTTGCAAACAGTTCACCCCAGAAGACACAGGCTGAAAAATACAAACCTAATAAACAGCAAAGAAAAGCCCGTCTGTCTGTGTTAATAAAAGGCTTTATTGGGGAAATTTGATACCAATTCTTCCCATAATCACGTGTTACTGGTCAGATGTGTATAATTAGTATTGCATAAGCAATCGCACAAACAAGAACTAGGGTCATTTGAGGCTTTGAGTTTTAGAGAAAGGACACAGGTTAATGTTTCAAACATGATGCTCGTCTTACGGTATAACGCTGACAACACACGGCAAGCTCAAGGAGTCTTGCATGGTTTCATATTTTAGTCAATTTCTTAAGTTAGTGGATCATTTTGAGTGGATGGAAACGCTGCTACTGTAGAGAGGAACACTCCTACAGGAACAAATTACTGTCAAAGCAATTAAGCAATAAACTTAGCTCAATCAGCAGTGCCCCATATCTAACAATTGAATTTTCTATTCTTTTAATTAGCACAATATGACACAAAGAAAGGAAGACATTATGACGTGTTCAAAGGAAAAGAGACCACCGGAAACCTGCCTGGAAATCACACTGATTTGTCAAACAAGGCGACTCATTCTGAACCATAATATATCATGTGTGCAGATTCTGAATTGCTCATAATTGCATATCAAATCATCCATCTACCCCGGATTTTGTGTTTTCCTTACTGGCTGCCTCGCTGCTCAGGTCTCTGTTGTGGTGGTCTGTGGTCAGACAGAAACCAACGCCACCGTCCGTGACTGCAGCTGGTGATGGTAGTGCTATTTCTGGTCTGAGGAGCCAGTGATCTTGCCTGGTTGCCCGACCGCCCCAACAATATCTACAGCGGCCCCTAACAGTTGACATTTCGATAAGGCTAATAAAAGGATCTAAATGTGTGGCAAACAGTCACGAGATCAAAGACTAAGTTTAGCTGATGAAGAGGAACTGAGCTCAGAAGCAGTTACTTGATCATCTGCCCACATCACCTTCTCTCTCTCCAACATGAAATCAATAATAGTCAACTGCAGCGCTCAATCTCCATCTGTTTTCAGGAGCTTCTTTTGTGTGGCTTTACAGAAGGTTTCCGTGGTTACATGCGCTCCCTCTGTGGAGGGGAAGTGGTTCTTTAGCTGGAGAATCACAGGTTTCAAGTCAGGCCATTACGGGCTCGTGTAGGCACCATCAAAGCTGCTTATCATGTGTCTGACTGCTTCTAACCTTCCAAACACAGCTGTCTGTATCAGTGTCGTCCAACAGGTGTCTGACAAGTGCTGAAAACACCTTCTGTGTGTCTAATAGTTGTGTGGATGACGCAAACCCACTAAGTTAATGGCATCTACTACGGTCATACTGTACTGCTACAAAGTAACCCAAGTCTTGCTGTATTATAAGAGATGTGATCCTTTCTCAGTGGATATTTAGCGGGTAAATACATTTTTATTACCGATGGGCCCCTGCAGCTTTTCAGCTCAATGCAGCACCTTTTCATTGTTAACCTTAAAAACAAGATCTGAACAAAAAAACAAAACAAAAACAAAACAAGCCTCTGACCATGATGAGGCAGCAACTCATTTGTGACCACAATGAGTTCGCTCAGGTGCAATAAATGGAGCTTGAGATTGTTCCTTCAACATATAACTTACGTGAACTCAACACATTACTTATTCCTCACTGGAAAAAACTGAGTTATAAAATCTAAGCAGCATGGGAGAACAAAAGAAAAATGCATCCAGCCATTAACGCCATGAAGCAGCATAATGTACACAAACACAGTAGGAGAGCAACTTTGTTGGTCATCAAGGACGAACTGTACCACCTTTTAACAAGGCTACAGCGGCAAACCACTGGCACTTCTCCCCTCTGTCTCCTTCTCTGTCTCTACAGGAAATGAGCGGGCGAATAAGCAGACAGAGATAATTACAGGCCCAACAATAGCTGTCATTTCTTTCTACATCAACCTCCTGGCCCTACCCTCCCACCGACACAACACAGTTCACTGTAATCCGTGTCCACTTGGTGGACAGAGTGGCTTCATCCGTCTGTTCTGTGCGCCTACCCCTCTCCTCTCTCCCTTTGCTTCGACAAAACAAAGCACGTTAACCTTGAGCTGAGAACAGCTTTCTGCTGGCGTCTGAGGAGATATTAAGAAGGTGATTAAGTGAGATTGATGGTACTTTAATTCCCCGACAAAAATAATGGCTCTTTCCTGTTGTTTAATCTTCAATCTTCATTAAATGAGGGACACTCAAGAGACTATGGTTTTTAGCCAAAAGAAGGCCACGCTAACAAAGGACACCATCAAGGATGGTATTTGCATGTTTAATCAAAATGAATTGTAATTGAAAGTCCAAAGGAGGGATTGGGAATGCAGGGAACTGGAGCCTGAAAACAAATTGTTTAAACATGTGAAGGTAATCCTTGATTCTTTTTTTTTTTTGGAATTCAGAGCATTTGACTGTAATTTAGCCACAGCGTAATCAGAGCACAATCGTGAAACCCTCGTACGCATATTGCTATTGTGAATTTTATTTCTGCTGATGCTCTAGACAGGCTTATGGATTTTGCCTGCTTCGGTGACCTTGGAGGCCAGGAAACCTTATCAAAAGGAATAAAGAAAAAAAAATGAAGAAAAAGTTGTCTTTTCTTAACTTGGGCAAAAGTTAGATTTTTGGAGATAGAAAGTTGTCAAAAAACAAAAGCCATTTACATTTTCCCCTGGAAGGTTCAGGAGCACTTAGAGGTTTATGTGCTGTTACGTAAAATGACCTGTAACCTCCTCAACACAGCCAGGTACGGTTTTTGTGTAAAACAAAAACAGAAGCACAGGTTCAGTTCTCTCTTTTTTTGGTGGATGGACTGTCCTTGAGCAAACCAATGAACCTCTATCATCTCCCAGAGGCACTGTTTCAAATTTGACCCTGCATACTGACCTCCCGGTGGCGAGAGTCTAGCGAATGTAGCATTCTTACTTTTGGGTGATCAATTCCAAAAAGAAAAAAAAAGAAAAAAAAAAAAAAGGCCAATAGATGCAACCTCAGTCTTTCTCTCCTACATGGAGGTCAGAACACAGGGTCAGCTGAAGAGCTGCACTCTCACAGCCGATAAGGATTCGGTGTCTTGCTCAAGGACACTTCAGCAGGGAGGACGCATGCTGAGATTCCTTTAGTTCAAGAGCAGAGTCTCCACTAAATACAACCCCCTGCTGCTCTCAAAGAACCTGAATGAATAATCTGTATTCAATATTTAAGAACGCTGTAAACAAGCGTGCCGGGTGCTAATTATCAGATAGAAGCTCTTACATTTAGGGTGAGCGCTAGAGGTCGTTTGATATCGCGGGGAACCAAAAGAAAGTTTCCCTGGGACTTAAATAACAGAATGAATAGAATGCAGGCTTTATTTGTGTGTCTACAATAAAATATAAAACATGACGTAACCTGTTTAACATTTAAACCGAACTCCAAACTGTGCTGCGAGTCTCAACGTAGCAAAAGAAAGAAACTGAGAGCCTGTAATGGATCGTTCAACCCCGATGCGAAAAGACGGAGAACACAGTTAAGTTAAGCTTGTTACAGAAAAATTGGTAAAAAAAAATTGCAGTTTACTTCCATCCCCTTTGCGATCTTTTCTATATTTTTCTATCAGTGACAGTCGGTTTTATACGGTGGCCTAATGACTGACTGCAAATTGATGGACTGTCAAACAGCACATGCAGATGAAAGGGGTCCCGTCGTGTCGCGCCGACATTTTGACACCATATCTGTGCGTGTATAAGCAAGCCAGTTTGCTTTTGTGCGTGGGCGTGTGTTTGTGCATAAATACACGTGATGAATTGACTGCAGATTCGTCTATAACCGTCCCTCTGTACAATAGCGGCTATAGCAGCCACAGAAACAATCCTTTTAATCTACTGCATCTTTCGCGGCGTCTCAGTCTGATGTCCGACTGCACAAAGAAAGGTTAGGGAGGGCTCGGGTTGGGTGGGTGGAACAAACAACTGGGATGTACTGTCTCTCTTCCTCTAACCCTCCCTCCCTCTCAGTGGCTTCAAGGTCTGCTTTGGCGTGGAGTTACAGTTAGTTTACTCACCATCAAAGCAAACCCAAACTTCTAAGTTCTCTAATAGAGTTATATGTGTACATGTGCCATGTTTTGGTGGAGAGAAGCTGAATGATTGGAGTTTTTTTTTAACAACTTCCTAGCAAATGAACTGCACCAGGAGAAAGTAAACCAACTTGATTAAAAAGTTCATCCTACATGTCATTCTTCCTTCTTTAGTCTGTTTCTTCTTCATCTAGTTTCTATTTATCTCTTCCCGGTCATATCTGCAGTCCACACACACACACACATACACACACACACACACACACAATCACACACACACGCGATACCAGCTGCAAGTTTGAACATTTAATAATCATTGCTGCCTTCAAATCATTCCCGGTACTAAATCCATGCCTACCAAATAGTGCCTAATCTTGCTCATCCTCCTGAGTTCAATGCAGTTTATCAGCAAGAGATGAGCGGAAAAGAAGGAGCTGCAAGAAAAGAGGGGGGAAAAAAAAGGAATTAAAGGAGAATAGAGCAAGAGGAGAAGGGAGGAGGAGAAAGGGGGTCAGTGGAGGTAGAGAAGAGTAGATGAATGCAATCCCTGTTCCTTAAACAAGGCCTGGGTAAACAGGAAGTACAGCTGCGCTTTCTGTCCCTGTGACTCTGTCTTTCACCTCCTGCACCTCCCTCCTCAGCCTGTCCAAAAATACACAGCATTCCTCTTAGAACATAATTATGTTCTCCTTATCTGACACTCTTAAGTTGTGTATATAATAATGCACCAAAGAGAGTAAAAATGGAAGCAAATACAAATAACAACGGTCTCGTAGAATATCTCGTTGCCTTCTCGTCACATGGTGAGGAGTCATGATAGTTGGCAATCTAGACACGCAGTTCCCCTTGGTGGGCCCTAATCCCCCTATTTCTTTAAGAGAGAGAGGGAGTAGAGAGGAGGAGAAAGGAGGCATTGTGGCTCGAGACAGTGCAGTAAAAAGAGGAGCGTACAGTACCAAATTGAGGTCGCAGCAAGACAATGGCTGCCCTTCACTGGCTCATTCACACACGGTCTCCACACAGCTCTATCAAACGCCTCTTTCTTTTCTTCTTCCCCTCCTCTGGTCTGTTCTTTCTCTTTCTTTCTCTCACGTCCGCCTTTCTTCTCCTCATCACAGAGGGATGGGGGATAATGAAAGGCCGGCTCACCCAGGCTGTTCTGGGGCCCATTGCAGAGAAGAGGACCTCTCTCTCTCTCTCTCTCTCTCCCTCCTGCTCTTGTCAACGGGTACCTTCTCATCTTCTCTGTTCAATGCCTTACAGCAGCTCCACCCACAGCTTTTGTTTTGGAGGGAGAATGCATAATTCAGCATGATGTACAAAGGTATCTGGCACAATCACACCTTGAAACCCATTCTGATTTGTCCTTAATAAAAGAGCACATCTACATAGAAAGTTCTAATGTGAATGAGACAAAATGCAAGGGATGGTTTGTGGTTATAAACAAAGACTGAATTTTTCAGCAGATACTGCCAAATGAGTAAAAAGAATTT
>JAVDPK010002569.1:3878-21383 GCA_034780415.1 Cichlasoma orientale | reverse complement strand
TTAAATCTGATGTTGGGACTACAATTTCTTTTGGTGCTTTTCTGTTATTTTCCATTTCTTTGAGTACTGCAACTTAAAACTGGCTCTCATTCTATTTGGGGTTAGAAGAAAAAATCTCAGAGACCCAAAACTGTTATTCAGCTGTCATTCTACCCCTGTATATTTGTATTAGCACTATTTTTGTGCAGCATATTTTTAACATATGCTATTAAAAACTCCTGGTGTACACTACACCCTCGAGACTCACCGTATCCCACACATCGGCTTTTTTTTTGTCTTTTTTTTTTAAGAAATACTTCAACCAGAACACAGTGCATCATATTGAATATTAACTTACTATCTATTAAGTTTAGATCTAAGTTTTAAATCAGCTTAAACGTGAAAATCCCTTTACTGCAGTTGAAGGAGTTTGCGATGTTCTAAACTTTTAATGGTGGCTCTGTGCTCAGTTAATTTAGGGAACGTGTGGAGCATCTGAACCCAGAAATGGATAATCAAGTCAGACTTAACACGCAGACATGGACAGTGTGTGTGTGTGTGTGTGTGAACAGCAGCAGTAGCAGCATCTGTTAGGGTCACAATGTTGAAGTCCAATCTTGTTTTATCACATTAATAGTGGCCTTCTCAGCATGCTTCCATGCGCACACACAAACACAGTTGCACCGCATCTTCACCACTTAATCACGTTATTCACGGCCTGCTACAGTACAACACAGCCTGAGACAATACACACCAACTCCAGAACGCTGTCACATTAGGGTAAAGGTTAAGGACGCAAGATATCATTGAGAAGTCATCTTTTCAACCTTTTCTTTTTGCAGTGGAAAGACGTCTCAAAGCAGAATATAGACCATTATAGCCGCTTATAAAGGTATGTTGAAATTAAGTTACTTGTACCTAATTACTACTTAAAAGATGAACTATTCAAAAACTTCAACAGTGCCTTACGCTGTTCCATCCTCAATTCAATCTATGTGGGAAACAACATCGCTACAGCTATTTCATTTATTCCTTCATTCATTTAAAATGGATTATGGCTATAATTCAGCATTCTGTAAATGATAATGTTAACAATAACGAAAAGCACTTCATTATGTTCCATGGGCAAATTAATGCCCTGGAGCGCATTATATGAAATAAAGGCTGGTCTAATATTATACAGACAATGCACCATTGGGTCCAAAGATGTCATCCTGAACTACAACTTACTGCAACAAATGTGCTTAGCAATTATGCATCAGTGACATCAGGGTATTGTATTGTTGTATGGACAAGGACGCATCTCAGCACCTTGACCCTTTCTCAGAGCCGGCCAATAGCTATTCAGAGCAACAGTTTCTTTTGAAATACAACATCCCTACTTTTCTTTGCCAAGTCTAAATCATCCCAGGTAATTAGAATTCTATAAACAATGGCGAATAAGACCTTTCCTGTACGGTCTTTGTGAAGCAGAGTGGGCACGATGCATTTCTGATGGACACCAGATACAGCGCTCCGAGACCTTTACGGCGCTAGAAACAAACAGACAAACATTTTATAGAAGGAACATCACAAACAAACATTATATTGCTGTTATGTCCTGTTCTCGAGGGCTCTCAAAACAAATGCCCATTTCAGTGTCTTGTCTGCTTAGTCCTCTGCATGATGAAGTTTATACAGTGGGCTCTACAGCAGATAAGAAAGCCAAATCATAGCACACATGCTGCATACACAGACAATAATTCCAGGTTTAAGTGTACCAAGCTGGGTAATACCATCACCAGGTTTTGTCTTCTAAGACTATCTCTAATATCAGTTTTCAGGTGCATTAAACAACAAATATCTGAAGTTTCGGCCGAGGAAAGGACCAGGAAGGACACTTGCACTTGCGGGGGAAGTACTGGCAACTGCTGGCTGAAAGATTCAATAGATTTGTTGCTAAAGTTGTACGAAAAGTTGATAAAGTTGTCGCTAACAATGAGGTGAAGTGAAGTACGACGATTCCTGCTGTGAGTGGGAGAGATGGCAGGCACCCAAACCGAGAGTTTATATTTCTACATACATTTCAAAAAAGGAAGATCCAAATCCCCAAATTAAAAACAACCAAACACAGAGTGGGAGAATAGTTGAATAGTTGGGTGTTAAGATAAATGATGTTTCAAAATATTACTTTATGCAATGAGAAAATGCAAATTATGAAATTTATTATTATTGGTCTCTTTTACTGGCTCTTGTTTCTAATCACTTTAGAAATATTGCCAAGTTAAGAGCCACTGTGTCACACTCTGAACTGTTATTCATGCATTTATTTCATCACGTTTGCATTACTGTAATTCATTGTTCACTCTCTGCAGCATCTGCCGGTTGCTCAGAACGCTGCTGTGAGGCGTCCGACTCTCATGCCACACCGCTGCTGACCCAGCTGCACTGGCTCTCTGCTGAATTCAGAGTCAGTTTTAAGATTCTGGTTTTGACTTTTATAGTTCTTCGTGAACAAGCACCAGCTTACATCAGCGAACTTTTACACCCATATGTCCCCCATCAGGGGTCCTGAAGTCATGTGATCAGGGCCTACGGGTTGTGCATCATACAAGGCTGAAACCTAAAGGTGACGGAGCTTTTGCGACAGTGACTGACACTGGAACTCTTTCTGAGCCTCAGAGCTGTGGACTCGGTGGTCTCTTTCAAAATCAGGTAGAGACTCATCTTTTTAGACTTGCGTTTGGCTAACTTTTTTGTGCTCTGGTATTTTGTTGAAAAGCATTTGTTTATCTTGAAAGGTGCTACAGAAATAATTTTTTTTACTTACTGGCACATTTTTAATACAGTTTTGTATGCAAAGCAGCCATGACACCGGAAAGCGGCTGGTTCGGTGCAGTTGCAATCACTGGTGTATGTAAATTATTGCAGATACTAATTATCTTATTAAATACTTACATTTCATATTACTGTTATAGAACAGAAACAAAACAGGCGCTAACAGTCTTTCATTCTTGCACTTTCAAGGACAGTCATCTAATTTTGTTCTACTTTGAATGCCTTTTATTGTCACAGCACATTCATTCACCTCCAGTGACTCCATTCACATTTAAAAGAAACAAACACAGTTTTACAAAAGCTCTTTTAACACAAAAACCCATATTATACTGCGTGAAAAAAATGATTTTAGTTAACAGCATAGGTGTATCATTATGCTATATTATATATTAGGTGTCATCCTGATGGGCAGAGAGGTAGTAAAAGATTAGGAGAAAGGCCAAAGTGCATCGCTCAGGCTTGTTTTTCTCTCTTCTCTCTCTGCCTCTATGTTTCTTTCCACCTTTCTCTCTCTGACAGTTGCTGTACCACTAACACCGCCTCCACAATTAGTGTCTTCTCACCGACTATACACAGATACACGCACACACATACATGGTGACACCCCAGGGCCCTGCACAACCCAAACAGCATAATTAGACATCCCCTAAACAAAGCACACACTCTGTAATTACTCTGTAATGTTACATAGCACAGGGGACTCAACAAAAGCCATTTTCCCTGGATCAGCCAGTAGCGCGCACGCACTCTATGCTCTTCTCTCATGTGTCTGTGACTGTGTACATTTATATTGATTTCACTGGGCAGAGAATTCCCAGTGGCTGTGGTCTGGTTTGTGAGAATAATGCACAAGTCAGTGCGTTTAGGTGTGAGCATACACTGTATCTATAGGTATGTGTGCTGTTGCTTACATATATGCATGTGTGTGTGTGTGTGTGTGTGTGTGTGTGTGTGTGCACACACACTGACCTCGACAGCACATGAAATGGCAGAGCAATTGAATGTCTTCATCTTGTGTTGCTCAGTCCAGCGAGAAAGCCATGCTAAGTATAGAGAGAGAACTTACACTCATCCACATACACTCCTCTTTCCTCTCTCCCTGTCTTGTTGCTTCTCAGTCTCCAGAATGGGACATGACTAATTTCTCCAGACAGGGCGACAGCATAAACACAGTGCCCAACACATGTGCTGATACCGTTCTTGACAGGACTCCCTTCAGCTCCAACAATCTACCACCACCACCACATCTGATCACAACATGACAGACGCCCCCAAACACATCCACAATGCTGCCCCTCCTCCCACTCTCACCACCCCCTTTTTTCACCGCTGTGCCCCCGAGTCAGTATAGATATTTCACTAAGTCCAGTGGCAATAAATTATCTCGCTCTGTGCCAAGCAAAGCAGTGTGAAATCACATTAGATCTTAATCAGAGACTATTGTGTTTGCCTTGTTGGATTTTTTTTTCTTTTATAATGGGTGTTATGTTTTGTTGTGTTCAGTTCTATCTCAGAAAGTATCATCACTGTGGGAATATATCAGCCAGTGCCTGATGAAGTGTTTCTGATAGTGATGCTCTGCATCACAGCATACTGCAGAGAACTAGTTGCTGATAAGTGCACACATTTTCTTTCCCCATTCTGGTTAAACTTTTGTAAAAAGTTCAGAGACTCTATCCATTAGGAAAAAATAACCCAGTACAAATCTGTTCATCTTCCTGGTCATCTTCTTGTACACCAGATTTGTTTGATTTTTTCAATGCTTCATGGAAGTCTGGTCCATTCAATTACCAGTGATGATGCTTCACATCAACCTCAGTTTGTCAATATTTGCTCTATGCACAAATTTAAAGTTCATGGTGACAGTAGAGATTACAAAGCGGTCTTGGGACTTCCAGAGAGGGACCCAGGGGTGCATGAGAAGCTAATCTTGAAGGAAAGATTGGCTAAACTGATTTTTTTCTTTTTTTTTTAAATGGTGGAGTCCTTCAACTATATAATATGATGCCTTAACCCTTTAACAGCAGGCGATCGCCGCCTGTGCACCTGTTACCTGTCCTTACTTGCCGCAAACAGCTGATTAACGCCGCGCGTATCAACGATGAAACGTCTGATCAAACGCACTCTGAAGTACCGTAATTACAGGACCGTTTGTCCTATCGGAAAAATTCAAATGGTTTCTGAAAGCTGAGAAATTGCAAGGTTTGGACGCAGCTGCTCAGCCATGGCAACCCATTCACTGAAGCTCTGTAGCGACTGGCTGTGCAGAAAGCTGGCGACCTCTGAGCGCTACCTCAGCATCCACGGACCCCCACTCTGTGACTTTACATGGCCGAGTTGTTGTAATTCCCAATCGCTTCCACTTTATAATACCACTAACAGTTCACTGTGCAATATTTAGGAGCAACAAAATTTCACAGCTAGACTCGTTGCGCAGGTGGCATCCTATCACGGCACCACGGCACTTCTGTTTAGAAATTACTTTAAAATCATTGACAACTGAAGTATGCTGTTATTCAAATATTCTCTCACTTGATTAACAATATGATTGTCAAACAAAGCCTCAAAACTTAGCTCCAGTATCTTGTCTTTAAAGGGTAGCTTGGCATTAACTTTTTGTTCACAAATTACCTGCGTTTATGTTAATGTATTATCAACTGATCCCAGTCCTAGTAACAAGGGTTTGTTGCAACAAAATTACCATTAAACCTATCCTCTAGATCCACAAACCTCTGTGGAAAATCTCTGTGAACAATGTGGAATATGGAAATTTTCAGGCAAGAATACCTAGTTGTTGTTAAAGTCGCATCATAATTCATCACTGTTTCTGTTTCTTTTGAAATCCAGGTGAGTGTGAGTGTCAAACTAGCAGGCTGACCTTTATGAGTAATTTCACTTTCAATAACAACAGCCCGTGAACTAGTGCGACACAATGAATGGTCTCCATGTGATGAGCTTCCTTTAATGAGCTGCACCTCACTTGACAACAGATAAAAATGAATACCTCTTAATGATGTCCGTTAGGCCTAAAGATCTTATCTTCTTCCTTCTCTCAGAGACAATCAACACAACTTAACAAGCCTTTTCCATCACTGAGTTAATAATCTCAGGCATTAATTAGCCACAAGGAAATGCAGGATGAACTGTTGTACACAAAAGGTATTTCTACAGTTAACAGGAAATATAACGATGTAAAGTAGCTCAACTAATTTGAAAACAGTCTAAAATATAATTTGATTTTTCATGCACCATTCTAGGATGGAGATTATATATTAGGAACTATTTTTCATTAAGCTGTATTTCATATATTACTGGTTCCAGCAGTTAGCTAGAACCATTAAACATAATGGTTAGGCAACACAGGTAATGGATGAATGGTTAAAATTGCTAGCTATATTTCAGGGGTGCATAGCTCAAGTATTTAGCTAAATGCGATACATAAATTGCGATAAAGCTAAAAGCAATATGCTTAATGTAAAAGACCAATAGATAAAATATCTAAATCCAATAAATGGTGATTAAGCTAATATTGATGGATAAAAGTTAAAATAGTCAAATTATAGAAGAATATTTAAAATAATTTGCCAAAGCCAAGATATAAATGGAGAAAAAGCTCAAAGCAGCAGCTACATGGCTAGACCAGTTAGCTAAAATGCTGCCAATCTGCTGTTAATGGATAAATTGCAATGACTACATTTGTTACTGCTGCTGTTGTATTTTTAAACACTGACAATTAAAATTACCAACAGTAGATATTTACTTTTATAGATGGAACAGTGTTAAATTTTGTGTTTTGTGCCATCATCACATTTTCAGTACTGGCATCCTAAAAATCCTTTTACCATTTGTGGCTTTTTGCTTTAATGACAGCAGACATTGACCAGAGCCCTGTGCAGCGAGTGCAACATATCCAGGGTATCTTTCCATTATCTAGATTCACTAACCCCTAACAGCTGGTTATCAACTTGCTAAGTTAACCCCTCTGCGTCCACATGAAACGGGAGGTGTTGGCAGCAGCTGACCAATCACAGACATGGCTGAGTGTCCCAGCAGCAGAGCAGCTGATTTTAGAAAGGACGATGAAACTGTAATATTAGAAAAATATGTTATACAGACTGAAAATCACACAGCTGCTGCAGATAAAGCAGTGCTGAGAGGAAAAAGGGGCTATACAGTAGTTCAGTATTAAAAGTGCTGCATGAATGTCTGAGCGCTTTAAATGCTTTGTTCAGTAAGGCTGGACATGTCTACTATATGAATAAAGTCTAGCCTATTTGAAACATGGAAAAAAAGCTGTCAAAATGTTGACTGCCAAAGTTAAAAGGACTCATCAATATCACAGCTCTATCATTAAAACACGGGAGAATCTGATGGATTAGAAGTGAGCATTTAAATTAATGTTTAAAAGACAGTTTTAGTTTTTATTCTTTCAGCTGTAGCCTTGGTGGTGTTTATCAGTCTGAGAGCAAGTCAAGAATTAATATTAAAAAAAAAAAAGCCCACATTTGTCACAACAGCTTCAATAAACCAAGAGGACGATGGCTGAAACAGTAGCACACAAACCACTGGGTGACATCAAGGTGTCTATGCACATGTTTCAAGTACAGTCTATGATTTGTCTCGTTTATTTTCCCTTCCTTACTGGAAGTCTCATCGCAAGAAACTTATGCAAAGAACTTATTGTGGACCCCAGTGTTTAATGTTTAGGTTAAACCTGAAAGTCTGCAATTCAAGCACTGTTCCTCCTTTAAGTGTAACTTGAATATGTTCTGATACAAACAAAAATTGTGTCCAAAAATATAGGGATCTCTTTAAAAATGTAGATACATTTTCTCAACACCATATTTGTGTATACAATGTGATGATTTACAGCGCTGAATTATGAGGAAGTCATCCTGTGCAGGTACACACCCCAAACCATTCTTTGATGATGTGAACAAGATGATGACAAAGATTCAAAAAGGAGAAAAAGATGAGTATTTGTGATCATAATCTTAGGCTACGTAATCTCCTTGCAATAGACTGGATTTAGAAGTGTCAGTTTCCAAATCTGTTAAAGAGCATGAAACCTTGAAGTCAACATTACCAGATCAGTAAAGACGAAAAAAAGAACAGTTAAGAGTACTGAAAGAATAAAGAATGGATTATCCACAAACTCGGGTTTAGCCAAACAACTCTGATAAAAGAAAAGAATAAAGAAAAGGAAAGAAAAGTTTTACAATGAAAAGGTCACTGACAGAACAAAAATGAGTTTCATGAGTTTGGAATTGAACTCAAGTCACTACAGCTGAAAGAAAAATCTATTGGGCCATCCACTACCATGACCCCAAGCGTTCACTTCCCTTTTTGATGTTATACTGCTGCCTATTTCTCTCCCTCTGCCTCCTAGCAAGTAAATATATCCCTGATATACAAACTGACAAAATGTGTGACTTTACCTTAAGATGTTTAGAAGCTTAACTTGCACACTGACTTCTTATTATTTGTGGTCAACATGTTATCTATTCTACATGTTCCTTTTAGTTTTTATGCGTCTTTGTAGGCTTGCCCGCATTAGCACATTCATGTTGCTTACTGTACGTGTGTTCGAGACTGTAGCTGCTACGTGTCTTTTGTCAATAAACTTCCCCATTAGCTGTCAGGGAAAGCGTAAATAACCACACAATGTCATTATCACTTGTGGCATTGCAGTTTTACAGTAAAGAGGCTGAACAAGTATTTGGGTTGTAGTGCACTGTTAAAAAAAAATATGCAAAAGAGGTGAAAATTTGTGTAACACAAAGTACAAATTTTGAGTGAATTCAACAACAGAAACAGGCTGCCAGTATTTATGCTATGTGGCCCAGCTGGCCAAAATACATAAATGTTACACAAAAGATAGCTTTACACTTTAACTTTTTGGCTTTATTTCCACCTTTAAAAAAGGCATCAATAATACTTTGAAAGAATAAATCACTTTGAAAACTATGGAAACATTCTGAAATATTTGAAAGAGTAAAGTGTTATGCAACAAAAACACATCACATTCATGTTTATGTAATTGGGTCATTTTATGAAAAATCACAGTTGACACACTTGGTGTGGGTGTAAAATTGGGTTAGTTGCAGTTTGTAACAGAGCTTACATGTATTTTTCAGACACAAAAATTTGACGTAGACATCTGTACACTAGCAAAAATTCAGTAAAATTCACCCATATGTACCTCAAAGACCAGTAACTGAGAAAATATACATAAGTCAAGGTAAAATGTTACCTTCATTAAATATCCATGGCTGCTCAAACAAGGATACGGCATAACTGAACACAAGATGAGAAAAGGGAACTGTTGGAATGCTACTACAATGTGAAAGGGGTTACATGAAGAGGATGCGGGACCTATTGATTCTTTGACACCCAATATCCAGACTGACATTGAAATGGCTAGTAGAGGAGAGTGTTCCAACATCAAGAAGAAGCAACTGTTGTCACAACTAGAGATTGACAAGGTACAACACAAATGCTACAGCAAAGGGGAGCCAGGACATCAGGGGGGAGATATCATCGTCCCCACACTCCAAGATTGGGTACCAAGGCCCAAGAACAACTAGTACATTGAATGCCAGAGCAACTGGCCTGAAAGAAAAGATCATGGCTAAGCTGGAAACCTGAACCCTCCGAAAGTTTACTAAAAGATTAGAATAGAGCACTTTGGACTATCCTTATTGCGACCATCAGTGAAACCAACCAGCTGATCTATACCATGGCAACGGCGATCCTTGAGATGCTTGGCTGTAAAATGAACAGCCACAAGGACCAGTACCCTCCATGGAAAAGATCACTAGAGGCTAAGATCAAGGCAGCACGAAGAAAAGTTAGCCAGCTATCAGAGCTGCAGAAAGGTGTGACAAAGATAGGAATGCTTATAAAGTACAACAAGCTGTCCATACCTGAGGCCTTAGAAACTGGAAAAACTCTCAGCCTTGGCTAACCACTTGAAGAGGTCTACCAGAGACATAGAAGCCAGGAGAATAAACCAGATGTTCTCCACTGAACTATCCAAAGTCCATCCTCAGTGGGCTGGGGAACAATATGAGAACAGCATCCCCACCAAGGCTGGAGATGGAACAATACTGGAAGAGTGTATGGGAGAAGGATGCAATACACAACATCAACAATGCTCAGTGCCTAGTGGATCTAAGAGCAGACCGCAGCAACCTTCCTGAACAGGATCCAGTAACCATCACAGTAGCAGACATCCAAGAAAGACTCTCAAATATGAAGAGTTGGACAGCACCAGGCCCAGACATGATTCACACCTACTGGCTAAAGAAGCTAACTCAACTCTATGAGCGCCTGGAAGCACAAATGAACCAACTGCTAATGGCCTGCTAATAAACAGTCCTGATCTCTAAGTATGGTCTCTTTCAACTACTGGCCAATAACCTGCCTCAGCTCAACATGGAAGCTCCTGTCAGGCATCATAGCCGATAAGATGAACAGGCACATGGCTCAATACATGAGCGGGGCCCAGAAAATAATCTACAGTAACACCAGAGGAACAAAACACCAGCTACTGGTAAATAGAGCAGTCACTCCAGACTGTGAGACCAGACTGACCAACCTGTGCACCACCTGGATTGATTACAGGAAAGCCTATGACTCGATGCACACATCCCAGAATACCTAGAACTGTAAAAGATCAACAGGACCTTAAGAGCCTTTATCAAGAACTCAATGGGAATGTGGAGAAGAACACTAAAACTTCAAGCCAAGTGCACAAGTCACCATCAAGTGCAGGATTTACCAAGGAGATGCTCTGTCACTACTGCTGTCCGGTGTAGGCCTAAACCCCCTCAACCAGATCATTAACAAGACTGGCTATGGATACTGACTGACAAACATCAGCCACCTCCTGTACATGGATGGCATCAAGTTGTACGACAGGAATAAGGAGTCAATTCGCTGATCCACACCACTAGAATCTACAGCAATGACAACGGAATGTCATTCGGACTGGAGAAGTGTAGTTGGATAGTACCAAAAAAAGGGAAGGTATCAGAATTGAGGGGATTGCACTACCAGAAGGTAACATTGCAGAAATTGAGGACAACTACAAGTACCTTGGAATCCCACAGGCAAATGGGAACCATGAAGAGGCCACTAGGACAGCTGCAACTGCCAAGTAGCTGCAGAGAATAAGGTGAGTCCTGAGGAGTCAGCTGAATGGGAAGAACAAGATCCGGGCAATCAACACCTACACCCTGCCGATCATCAGATACCCTGCTGGGATAATAAGCTGGCCAAAGGAGGAACTAGAAGCCACTAAGAAACCTCCTTACCATGCATGGAGGGTTTCAACCCAAATCAAGCACCCTGAGACTGTACGCTAAGTGGAAGGAAGGAGAATGAATCTGATGTTGTAAGCTTTACTTAAATTGCAATGTGCAAACTGATGCACAAAAACAACTGAAAGGAACAGACACTTGGTGGAATAAAAAAAGGTGAAAGCCTTTTTGTCATCCCTCTGTTCTGACAACGCTCACTTAACAACCTTTAAGTTGATCGAACTGCAGCAGAACAGTAAATGGAAACATGAAAGTGAGGACTATGCATTGTCAAAAGCAATGAGCCAGCCTTGGAGCACAAGCATATACACACACAAAAACTGAAGCATATAAGCCTTTTCGCACTTTTGTGTGAGTGAAGGCCTGCTCACAAAGTGTTTGTTTCAACACGGAGGCCACACATTTGCAGACACTTCACTGCTCCTTTCCTACTTGCTTTTCTCTCAGCCTCTCTTCCCATTTTTATATATTTCCCTCCTGTTTTTCTCACTCTTCTTCCCTTTCCTCCTAGTAACAAGGGACACTCCATCAATTTTCATAGTTCTTCCTCTCCCAGCCAATGCCATCTGAGCAAGGAACCACAAACAGACAAAAGGCCAAAAAAAAAGTGAAATTATTGATTTGATGTCATCGTCAATTAGAGCCAAGAGAGGAGAGGAGCATCACAGAGAGGGGAGCGAGCATAGAGCCTGAAAGGCATCACATAGGTAAAATTAATGGACAAGACAAAATGGAAAAATTCTTATGTAGACTGACGGGAAAAAAAATGGATAAAGCCGAGAAATATCCGGTCTAAAGAATGCTCATGTGATGATACATGTGTGTGTGTGTGTGTGTGTGTGCGTGTGTTCGTGTGTGTGCGTGCGTGCGTGCGTGCGTGTGTTTTTATCTCCACATATCACTGTGTAAAAGAGCATGTCACTGCTGGTGGTGATGAACACATCATTTCTGTACCAATGCACACTAGGAAGGCAAGAGCGCCACAAACAAACAAAGTCACGTGACACAATGAACAGAGGTTATACACCAATCCACACAATTTCTTAAGCTCATTTGTGATTCTCAAAAGCAGAGTTGGGTCTTTTCTCCACACTATTTTCGATACAAATGAATACAAACGGATGACTTGTGTATCAAGTTGTAGAAGTCAGTTGGGTTGATTTTCAAAATATCCAAAGAAATGTTTTAAACTGAGAATAAAAACACAGTTCCATCATGGTGCAACCAAACAGCAGTAAAATGCTTCTAACATTTAGATGTGTGGCACCATTCTTTTTCCTCCAACCAGCATTCAGTGAAGACCTGCCCATAATCTGCCTCTGATTGGTTCTGACCCCGGTATTCTTCTTCACTGAATGCAGCTGAGGAATAAAAACAGGCATTTTTACGTGTGAAACCGCACCCTGTGCTTCTCCTTTAAGAGACATCACAACCTTAAAAACATACCGATTACTCAAAATGAAGAGAACTATAAATTGCTTTTTTTGTAAAGAAAATGCTGTCCCTGGCCCCGAAGGGCCCAGTCCAGATATCGTCTGTGGAAGTAAATATTCCACCACCCCCTCTTCCCCTGTCCCTGGCAAGATGCCAAATCCTGACCAGCATCCTCTATGGAGATGGCCTGACTCTGGGTCACAGCAAGAGCCTACCCCATACAAAAAGGCAAAATCATATGTCTGGTGCAAAGAATGCTTTGTCCATGGCTAATACGTGATAAAATGCAGAACAATGTGAACCACAAAATATTTTCCAGGAGTAACTTGAGAAACAGGACAAGAACCAACTACACTGACCAAGTCAATCCCATCGTGGTCCCATGCTGCAACTGAGAGGACCCAAGAGATCTTTCTGCCAGTCACACCCCCAGAGGTGTCCATACCCCAAGGGGTCAGAGCTGTTTCTAAAGAACAAGGTCAGATCAACCAGATTATTTATACTGATCTGGTTGATCTGTATAAATGGAAAAAAAAATGACACTAACCATGCTAAGGCTTCAACTGAAAATTGACTATCAACCGAATAAACAGACTTCAAGCCTGAGGATGTAGCAACTCCTGAAGCACCAACAAAGTTATGAAGAGTTTCATTAGTTGTGTCAAGGAAATTTTAAACTATTGGCATAAGGTCGGTCTCTTGTTGACCCAAGAATAAATCCATGTCCAATGGTACCCTTTTTTCCAAATAAGGGCAAAATAGTAATAATAATTTAAAGTACACTGTAATTTTTGTCTGTCATGCCCAAGGACCCTACAGAAGGCCACATATTGCCGTCGGAGAAAACCAGGATTATTGGAGCAGTTCATGCATGCATAGCAAAAGGTCTGTCTGAAGAAATCGTGAGTGACAGATATTGAGGAAAGAAGACAGTGTATTGATCCACAGTGGCTGATGTTGAAGAGGAAATGGGAAGAAAAAGGTTCATGGACGAAGGAATAACCTGCGATAAAAACATTTGCGCCGCAATCCACAGCGTAAACCCTTTAATCGGAGGACTGCTGCACCAAGTTACTGTGGAACATTTTTATGAGCAAATATGAGTAATCCACCATCATGGCACTGGTGGTCTCAACACTTTTCCCAGAGAAACTGTTTGTTTGTCATTGTATGACATAAACCTCATTAAATACTGGCTAAATCATATCATAAATATCTGCATGAGTCATGAGGGCTAAACAGAATCTCAGTTAATAAATACAGTAGGCGATATTACAGTGTTAAGTTACACTCCGCGTGTAGTTAAAGGGTAGAGCAGTTAGAACAAAATGTGAAAAAATGCCTATTCATGTGCATAAAAAATATTCCCATGGTCAAGATATAATTAGTGATAACACATCTGGCCATGTATACATGCTGCACACACACAGTAAAGATGAATGCTGCAAGATGAAAAGGGGTTCACAGAGCAGAGGGAAGGAAATAAGTGAGGTGGGGGTGGAGGGCGACTGCCATCTGACTTCGGACTAGATACAACTAGTGGAATGATAAATGTGTGTGTTTATGCGTGTTTGCATTTTGTGCACATGTGTAGGAGACGGGAGAGGGCAGGGTGAGGATACTGTTATTTTTCAGAGGACATGATGTCTCATTGCACATCACACACACACACACGTGTGCACGCACACACACACACACGCGTACAGTCAGGCCAACACACACGCCGTGTGTCACTACGCATTACTGTTGCTTTCTGTGGGCGCCGCGTCCAGACAATGACAGGCAAGCAGGAGCCACAGCATAATGAGAGAGAGCAGGGGCCTTCACTTACACACACACACACACACACACACACACACTTCCACGTGCACACACATGCAGAGGGCAGTCGGCTTCACTCCGTCCCCTAGCCTCTCAATTACCCAGCAGGCTTTTAGTGCCACTCTGCTCCACTACAGCAAATTACCCAGGGCCCTGTCTCACTTAGAGACCTGTGACTGTGTGTGAATGTGTGTGTATGTTGGAGGGTGTGGGTGCTTGACAGAGGTAGAGAAAGAGAGTGTGTGTGCGCCGTGTTAAAGCAAGTGGCTCTGAAACAGTGGCTGGAGCCCAGCAGAGGCATGTGAAAAGCTAATAAAAGTGTTTGAATGCAACTGCCATTAGGCTAATACCTCTCCACAAGTATGACACACATACACACACGTAAACGAGCACACATACACAGTAGGAGAGGGGAGAGGAGAGGCGACGGGGTCAGCTGCGGTGCCCTCTCTTAGATCAAATGTAGCTCTCTGGCTGGCTGAGAGAGTTGGCTTTTATTGAATGAGATATTAAAGAGTTGTTAGCTGAAGAATACCAATACAAATAGCTACTGATGGCTGTTTAATTGCATCACAATTTGGTGGAACTTTTGAAAAATCTGCCCTCCCACCCACTCCACCTCTCGCTAACCACTCTGTGTTTGTGTAATTCATAACTGTGTCAAAAATCTGCTGCAATCTCTATCCACACGGAGTTACCTACAGTAATTGCTGCGTGACGCCCTATTAAATCTTTACTTTAGAGCATCTCATTTTTCCCGACCAAAACTCCCTTTTATATGTGAGCAAAACAAGCCAGCAATGTGAAGTCACACAGATGAGAATGCTGACCAGTTATTGATCCGTCAGCCCGCTGACATTTTGCTCACTGGGTAGTTTAAGGATAGGGAAAGTTTCTCTCCAAACCAGTCACCTTACTTGAAGCCATGTGGCCCATGAGTGCAGTCAGAAGACTGACAAAACACAAACAGCATTAATGAAGAAGACGACTCAAGCAAACCACCAGATCGACAGCTCAGAATGCAATGTTTAAATGATGTGGGCAGATCAGGAGAACTGGACAGCAACTATACCAAGCAGGCATGGCTGAAACCATGACGTCATAGCCCTGGTCAAAACTGGTCGTGGTACAAGGCTAAAAAGTGAACCGTGGATGCGTGGATGTTGGTCGGGTCACACTGTGTCTTACAAATGCAATTGTCTGGAAAAATAGCAGCAGCAACAAGTACTCTGATTAGAATATGGTTGTAAATAGATGTCCGCATAACGTCTATTCCACATACACAGTGTTACCGGAGTGTGTGGTTCATTTGTGGTATTGTAAACTAGATGCGTATTATCCCCGCTCGGTCCGTGATGTCGCCATTATAAACTCTGGAATGCTAAAACCCATATGTCAAGCCAATTATCTCAGTAGAACAAGAAGTGACTCAAGTTTGAGTCAGTGACCATTGCCGCCCCCCCCCTCATTGTTTCTATTGAGAAACTTTTATTTTCTTTATTTGATTTTATGCTAATCAATAAAGAGATGGAAAACAATTCCCAAACACAAACTTTCATTTGCTAGAAAGTCTAACAAGGATGTCTCAAACCAACATCAGCATAATATCCGTTACGCCAGTTCAACTTTCATTTTGGAACTTTTTTTTCCCCAAACACGACAAGACGTCAAGAGAAGACCACCAGCTGACAATTCACGGTCTGAATGGGGCAGAGGTGTCTTTGCTGGGTAGGGCTGTTCCAATGCAAAGCTTCTGATGTGGCTCCACTACCCTTCATCTTAATTTCACCCAGCAGCTTCGATATTAATCATTTGCTAGAAGTTTGCTGCGGTCACCGGCATAACTGCAGCAGTCAAGTTTAATAAAATGGGGACTCCTCAAACAGTTCAGTGTTTAGTCTAGAATATTTATTTAATGTTTTTGCTATGAATTCACACACCACTGTGAGATGACAAAAAAAGGCTGTAATAAATTCATATTTAAAATCAATATAAATGATAACAGTGGTGCGGGTATGACTTTGGTTCCTAAATCATTTCTTCAGGACTGGCCACTAAATCATTCAGTCTGGTACACTGGATGCTGCTACCAATGGAAGTGTAACAACTGCAGAGACGGAGAGAATAATCTATGAACCGTATTTTATTGTGTTGTCTGAACTGCTAATTTCATCCAAACCAGAGGTCTGAATCATCAGCAGTTATCTTTTTACTTTTCTTCCTACTGACAAAGACGGTGCCCATGACCTGCGAGTGTAAGGCTGTCAAGTCAAGTAGCCATGTCCATGTTTTTCTTTGATTTACAACAGTCAATCATTTCTTTGTAATTTTGTAAAGAAAGAAAAACAGTCATAATGGTAAAATCATACATAATTTTCTTAAGACACCTCAGTCTATTCATTGTCTGTTTTTCCAATGAATAGTTTATTAAATGTGAGCATTTTCAGAACATACTTGAACTTACAACACAACAGTCTTTTTTTAATCTAAATTTCATGCAGCGGTTTTACTGCTCCGGTTCAATTGTGATGAATTAGGCGGTATGCGGCCCTTGAAATAAAACAAGTTTAAATCCTTTATTTGCTGCTGCGTTAAAGTTCAGAGATGCTGAGAAATAAAACTAAGGTTGCACTATTGCAGCTCAGTAAAAAGATGGTAATAATGGGGTGATAAGGTGGAACTGAGGTAATTATTGATGTGCACGACTAGTCAACTAATCGTCACTATTTTCAGTAGTCGGTAGCAGTCGTGCTAGTCGTTTACTCTAATTATTAGCATTTTAATTGATACCCAATGCTGGTAAATTGTTGCGCTCTAAAAGTTATGCAAACTGCAAGTCATGTAACGCCAGGACTCTATTAATCTAGGCTTGAGATTAATAGATTAATATTAGTTGCAGTTGTTAGGTATTTTGAAGGTGAAAGAATGAGATTGAAAAGCGGCATAAATGAGCTCTCCCTTAGAGACAGGGTGAGGAGTTCAGTCATTCGGGATGAGCCTTTTAGTAATAAAACTGAAAATGAATTAGTTTGCATTAAGCATTCAACATTACTTTCAGTGGTGGACAGTAACGGAGTAAATTTACTTGAGTACTGTACTTAAGTACAATTTTTGAGTATTTTTACTTTAC
>JAVDPK010002568.1:79709-90653 GCA_034780415.1 Cichlasoma orientale | reverse complement strand
TACCAGAGTAGTTTTTAACACAAGTACTTGTACTTCTACTTAAGTACAGAATGTCAGTACTTTTGCCAGCTCTGATGCTGAATATGGAGCTGCCAGGCAGGATCAAACGAGGAAGACCAGAAAATTCAAGGATGTAGTGAAGGAGGACATGCACATAGTCGGTGTGACAGAAGAGGATCCTGGGAATAAAGTGAGATGGAATTTATTATTATCTATTTATTATTTAATTTTTATTTCATTTTCAAAAAAAAAAAAATTGACAAGAGTTCAAGAGATTGTTTTTCAAAACCTAAAACTAAACCCTGTGTTTCGAAAAAGAATAATTTTGAAAATAAAAAGTAAATGTCTATTCTTTTTATCACCTAATTACCAAGACCTCTGAGAACATTTAAACTGATAAATACATATTCTGATAACAGGGTTAGAGTTAGAATTTGGGTCATCAAATTGAGATGCACTGGAAACCACAAGAATTAAAACAATCAAAATAAATGCATAAATTAATTTTAATTGAAGTAAATGTCTTTTTCTCCGCTAGGAAAATAATAAATGGATATTTAATTGGCACTCAGAGCCTTGTAAACTAATCCTGCAAACAATAAATATCCAGGATTTTTTTTAGGCTATGTTTCAGTACCAGCCTAATCAGTTTGAATGACATGCAAGATAGAATTTCTACATTAGAAAATGCACAAAGCTAGAGTTTAAAAAAGTGATTAAATGCAGAACTGAAAGTGTTCAACTTTACCATGGCATGTAGTAACTCAAACTATAGTCATCACATTTCCTGTTAGGTTTCTATTTCTACGAAGCCAAGCAAAGATGTGGAGCCTTCAAAAGCTGCTGTTCACCGTCTGCAGTAAGTTGTTTAAATGAGTAAATAAGTAAACAGAAGAACACTAAAGGTGGATGTAAAACCATGTGTATAGATCTGTTTTAGTAGTGAGGAGCAGAATACCACACTTGCGTCAATCTTGGTCATTTTTTAATATAGCAGTAACATTGCTAGTATGAATGTTGATGTGACAAAAACAATGATATATTTTTTTTATTGTCTTTACAGTTGCTCTGAGGTGTGTGACCAGTGCAGGAGGGGTTGTCCATGTGACTGGTTATCTGGGGGGTGAGGTTAAGGTTTCCTGCTCCTATGATGAGGGTTATGAGTCCTATGAGAAGTACCTTTGTAAGAATGACTGTGGCAACGATGATGTTCTTATTACAACATCAGACCCAGTGAAAAACAAATACAAGATCCATGATGACCAAACAGCACGAATCTTCACAACAACCATCTCTGATCTTCGGTCTACCGATGGCGGGAAGTACTGGTGTGGGGTGACCAGAAGTGGAAACGATATCTACACTGAAGTCAAGCTGAAATTAGTGCAAGGTAAATAAAACCTTCACAAAGTTTAATTATATGTTGAATTCAAGTAAATTTTATATATAAAAGATGTTTGGGATTGTAGAGGTTGCAAGGTGACAACAGATAAAAAAACATAACAAGTAAAGGATTACTTGCTTTTCCAGCTGTAAATATCACTTTCTGATGCGCCTTAGTTTCACTCATTATGGATGTTTAAGTTTTGGCAGTTCTGACTCTGTTCAGAACTGCAATTATTACACCAATTAAAGCTGGTTATCTTCTTGACAGACAGCTGCTGTGATACTGCGACCAAAATCCAAAGTTATGAGGGATACTCAGAGACCATCAGTTGTACGTATGAGTCTCAGTACCAGAACAACCTGAAGTACATCTGCAGAGGAAACCGGCCCTCCACATGCCTGCAGCAGGCACTGATCACCTCTGACAACAAACAAAGTGGACGATTCAGACTTGATGGCAACATACTAAGAATATTCACAGTGACCGTTGGCAATCTGGTCCAAAGCGATTCAGGGTCATACCTTTGTGGTGTCCAAAGAAACTCTGACCTTGATGTTTTCTCTGCTGTTGAGCTGGAGGTCAAAGGTGAGAGGTCATAGTTATACCTCGTTAAATCAGCTGAAAGAAAACACTGTTTGTGATTTTTTTTATTCTTTTTTAAATTCCCTTTCGATTCAACAGAGTGGTGCTGTGCCAAGTCAAAAATAACAAGTGGAAGTGCAGGACATCCACTGACTTTGCAGTGCCCTTATCCTGCACAACATCGAAATAACAGGAAGTTCCTCTGTAAAGGAGACCACCGCAACAACTGCACGGACATGGTGACGAGTCAAAGCAGATTCACGCTGAGAGACGATGTTTCTTCCGGCTCTTTCTCGGGGATGATCACAGAGCTGGAAGCAGCTGATGCTGGGACATACTGGTGTGGGTCAGACTCACAGTGGAGAGTTGGAAACTACACCAAGTTCGAGCTGTCAGTCGGTGAGATGAACACATGTTTACATGGGAATAACGGAGTAGAGCTGTGAGTCCTTTTTTCAGCCTACACATCCACTGTGGCTGCCGGTTCAGTTCTTTGCAGTGTGACAGAATCACAACAAATAGGCCTACACTGCATTTCACAGGAAGCACTGGTAATTTGCCAAAAATAGAATGAGAGGGTAGTGCAGTCCGCCAGCATACTTCTGCTGGACTGCACTACCTCAATTTGTTGCTGACTTAAACACAGCCTCTTCCAGCCTCTAAGAAATCATATTTTTGCCACAAACATTGAACTACCATATGGCGTTTTTTAATCTTTATCTTGTGAAATTTTCTCTTATCTGCTAAAACAAGACAATTGTACAGCCACTCTGGCTCCATTTCTGATTGATTAGTTCTTTAAGCTAAAAGCTAATGGTGGATATTAAAGGACGTGATTTAGAGTTTATACCGAACAAATAAATAGTTATAATTTGTATATCTTATTTGTCTTTTTTCTCATGAAAGTGAAACCTTTTGTATTTATCTCATACAAGATAAATATAGGAATTACATATGAAAAAGTAAATATTATGTAAAAAGGAGACAACTGGGACCATTTTTATATGTAAATCATATTACGAGACATGCAGTATAATTCTGATAAGACTTAAATTCAAAGCACAAACATTTACTTTGAAAGGATTCCCGTTTCTTTTCAATATAAACGGGTATAACAGCTGTTCAAAAATGTTTCATTAGAGTTTAATCAGTGTCAGTGTCACCATACGTTCCTAAAGTAAGCCACAGATGATCGTTAGGCGGTCATCTACTGGCCGGTTTGCTATAAAAATGAATACATTTAAGAAAAATAAAATAAAATCCATTTTCAGTTGAGTGAATAGTTGGTGGCAGTCAGTTGGGTCACTCTGAAACTATTCACTCAACCAAAATTATATTCTTGTATTAAAATAAAGTTGCTGAAAGCAATAAGAGTCTTTTCCTCCAACAGTCTTTCCGAAGCACACCAGCACTGTACCTTCTACTGTAGAAACTCTTGGAAAAACTCCAACACAAATTCCTGGTAAAGCTATTAAAGGTACAGTACATACAGTGTGTGTCTTTTAGTTTGTACTGCTGTTGATCAATGTTGGGAGATCAAGTATATTACTGCTCCATAAGCTCTGGTTACTCTTTGGAAATGCTTATAGTCTCATAGGCAAGTCTCCTGGGAGTGAATGTAGGCCTCGCCAAAATGTTCCTGAGTGTCAGAAGAGCTATGAGTGTGTGCACCAGTAATCAGCAGTTGTGATAAAATACACATAATTATTTATAAAATGAAAAGTATCATCTCTGCTGCATGTCCTGGAGAGTAAAAGGGAAGTTTGTATTTTTACTGTGTTCTGTTTTGATTTCTGCTTTTCAGATGCAGCACTGTATGCAGTTTACGCTGTGCCCGCCGTGCTGCTGCTACTGATCTGTGTCCTCGTGGTTGTAGTTTATAAGTGCAAACATTACAAAGCAAAAGGTATATTTTACATTTATAGACATGCACAGATTCGTGTATTCAAATGTGCACGCAAAAAGAGCATAACCGTGTTTTATGCTGTTTTCAGGAGATCAAGCTGTCGTGAACAGAGATACGCCGAAGGAAGAAGGTTTAGAGGAAGTGATGGCTGCAGCAGGAAGCGATGTAAGAAAACTTTAATAATAATTTTATATACAAGATGCCTCATTATAAACAAATAGAATAACACAAAAAACAGATTTTATTGTTAGCTGAGTTTAACACAGTGTTGTTCAAAAGTCTTGAGCCACTCATTATTTCTTTATATTTTATTTCCAAGGAGCCAGACTTTTTAAAAGTGTCCTTGAGCAATTGTTCTCCTGGCTTTGTGAAGGTGTTTCAATTTTTTCTTTGAACACTTACTCCAAGAAGGCTGGGTACTCTGAACTGTCATTTGGCGCATAAGCGCAAACAACAGTCGGGACCCGTTCCCTTGCTTGAAGGCACAGGGAAACAACCCTCTCGTCCACCAGTGAAAAGTCCAATTTACAGGCAGCAAGATGCTGCAGGGGGGGATACAAGGATATCCACCCCGCCGAGGGCAATTCCAAACGGAAACAGAGTCCCACCCTTCTCCAGGAGACTGGTGCCAGAGCCCAGGCTGTGCGTTGAGGTGAGCCCGACTATATCTAGGAGGTATCACTCAACCTCACCTCCCCCACGAGAGCGGTGATGTTCAGTCTTGCCAGTCTTGACAGCCAGAGATCAGTCCACCAGGGCCTCCGCCCTTGGCCAGTGCCTAACACACACTGCACCCGACCCCTATGGTGCCTCCTGCGGGTGGTGGGCCTATAGGAGGGCTCTTCTTTGGGCTATCCCAAGGGTACAGCGGAGGCCCGGGCTAGACCCAGGACACGCTGGAGAAATTATATCTCTCAGCTGGCTTGTGAACGCTTCTCTGTTCCCCCCGGATACGCTGGAGGAGGAGGTGGCTGGGGAGAGGGAGGTCCGCGTTTCTCTGCTTAGGCTGCTACCCCTGCCACCCGGCCCCTGATAAGTATTGATGGATGGATGGACTGCAAAATTTCTAACAACCAACAATATTTGTCAATTTTGGGAAGGTGTAACTTGCTAAAGAGAGAAAAACATACTTCCTTGGCTGGTTTTTCACTTCTACACTGTGAAATTAACTGCTGAAAATAACATTTATAGTAGCACAATCTCTCACTGTGGTATTTGATTTATATGAAATGTCGATAATCTTACTTGGAGACCCACAGCTTTAGACTTCCTATACTGTTGAGCTGATGATGTGCAAAGCAACCATTTTTTAAACTTTAAGAAGCTAAAGTTTAAAAAATGGTTGCTTTGCACATCATTCCAGCCATAAAATGAAATTAAACTAACTCTTTGCAGCAATATTAGCTGCTGTTTGATTTATTTATTGCTAAACATGATGCATTTTATACCTCTTATTTTAAGTCCTCCAAAGTCTTCATATCATGAGACTGCATAGACATGGTGGATGCATATAACAAGGCAATAATCTGTGATAGTGGTAATGCAGGAAAAATAATGTTTTCTAAATGTTTGTTTTATAATGGATTTCAAAATATGCCAATAGCATCTTCATGTGTTTTTCACTGGTCATTGAAATAGATTTATGGAAACCAAGAAGTCGTGATGTACGCAAAGAAGCCGACCTCCAAACAACAGCGTGCCTGTAACCCCTACAATAATGGCCCTGAAGATGAACTAGACTACGAAAACTTCACAACTGAAGAAATCTACTGTAATGAAAATTTCAGAAGATAAACAGAGAGTGCATTTGAGGTCAAACTGTGGGTCTCACCTGTAGAGAGATAATCCTGTTTGATTTATCTTTAACATTAGCAGCTGCTCAACAAATCTTAATGTACAGCGATCCAGACTTCTCATCGTCTCGCTGAAAACGCTGTTGTGGTTTCTGTTTTACCACGAGAAGTAGTCGCTCTTTACACATTTATCAACATTTATGGCTTCATTTCTTTCTCTTTGATGGTATTTGCTTTCATTTTTAGTGTTTAGTGTTGATAACATAATCTGGACTGCTTTTAAGTAATTGTGAAAAACCTCAAATGCAAATGACTAACATGAGTGTAAAATGGCTAAAGAAGCAAAGCAACATGAAACCCAATTTTGCGCCATGTAGTAATAAATTTAACAATAAATTAAATCATGTTTATTGATTTTGAGCATTTTTATTAATGCTGTGCTTAATGTTACAACTGTTTTAATCACTAATGATGTTGTGCTTATGCACACCGCATAATAGGTTATGGCCATATTAATAAGAAAAAATATAATTTATATTTAAGAGGAGACAGTATTTGAAGTGGTTAAAACAGCACCAGCAACTGCTTGTGTCAGAAATTTTAATTTGCAACAATAAAATGAAAACTAAAGTTTAACAACTAACATAGCCAATCTTAATATCTATTAACAGTGATGCGATCTGAAATCTGAAATAATATTGTCTTTGGTCTTTAACTGAAAGGAACAAGACAGAAATAAAGATGTTTCCCCTTTTTCGATTAATCTGTCCATGAAATGTGGAAGTGACAGTAGTGGTAATCATATCACAGAGACGGCTGCAGATCTTTTAAAAAACAGAAGTAACAGCACAGTTTTCTCGCTGCATCTTCACATGTCACCAAATTGCTAAAAGTTCTCTATAAACAAACTTGTGATTTCTTCCTTGCATAAAAATCGAAGGCTAAATTGAATTCCAAATATACGCAGCGCAGTATGACAAGGGGGCACAACATGTAAATAGAAATCAATTTGAGAGGGCCTGACTAACCTCTGCATTCATTAAATGTTGGCGTACGTGTGTAATATTCATTCCTTCATGTCGACATAAGTTATCTGCCAATGCCAGCGAGCTTGGTGTGCACGCTGCATCCATAAACTGCAACTCACAGTCACACCTACCCGCTAATTAGTGCTAAGCAACAGACTAGCACTTCTTTACTTCTTTACTACTTATTTTACTTACTTTTATTTTATTATTTTACTACATTAGTATTATCTGACAGAACTCGTTAGCTGCTTTTTCCAAATGTATGAGGAGCTCAAGAAATTCTTGGGTTATTGACCAAACACTAATAAAAAATAGTTAATAATTGTTTTGATAATTGAAACTCATTGTGCAATGAAACCAATATTCCATGAACTCGGCTTTATAGATGTGTGATTTTAGCAGTTTAATTTTTCTGGTTTGCCTGTTGGTTGGACAAAGCGGCGATGTGATGGTGTCACTTTAAGTTCCAAGTTAAGTTTTCTTAATACTTACAAGCCAAGAAATTAACTGAGAGCACAATCAGCAGATAAGTCTTCAATTGCAAAAGCAAAATGCTCATTTTATATTAATGGGTCAGTAATATGATATAAAACTCAATGGACCCACTTAGTGAGGGATTTTAGTTTTGAATTATTTAAGCACAATTTCCTAATTATACTTAAATACTTTCTTTTAGTTAACTCTTTCAGTTAAGGCAATTATAATAATGAAGATTATGTGAAGTCTGAATTCTTCTTTCATCACTAGGTGGCATATGTCAGCTACATGTATTTTACAAATGAAATGCCTTCATCAGAGGGACGGCCTAAGAATGTGCAGTCTCCTATGTGCTGATGGTCGAGCTCCACACCAGCTTTCCTTTGTGTGTGTAATATTTCCTAGTAGAAGAATAGCGCCTGTCTAGTTTCCGTTTTCATGTTTAAGTATCTGTTTCAATTTATGATGACAAAAGGGCGCGAACCCTCACAGTGACCACCTCTGATCTTTATTCTGTGGATGGTGGGGAATACTGTGTGTAGAACATTAAACAATAACTACACTAAAGTTGAGCTGAAATGAATGCAAGGTAAATAAAGTATCCCCAAGTGCAAGTGCAGAAGACAGAGGTAAAAGTTTTAAGCAGGTTCATTTACTGGGGGAAACAGGAGTGGTCCCTCAGCGACTCCTGTGCGTGGGCTACACTGGCTTTTTACGTAGCAGTTTAATTACTGCCTCCTTGAAGGCCTGTGGTACATAGCCAACTAATAAAGACAGACTGATCATATTTAAGATTGAAGCATCAATTAATGGAAGGACTTCATTGAGAGGTCTAGTAGGAATGGGGTCTAATCTGAAAGATCAACTGGAGAGAGAGTCTAAACAAATACCAGCAGTGCTGAAAGAAGCCAAACATGAAGAAAAGTCTTTAATTATGAATATATTTTTTCTCGAATGATTAAAATTTTATTTAGTTATGCTTATGGCTTCACAGATACATGAAGTGAATATAAGTCAAGCCAGTATATCAAAAACAGCTGTGGGTGTGTGCACCAGTGACCAATAGTTAAGTTAAAATACACAAAACTATTAATAAAACCTTCATGTAAGTCCACAGTCTTATGTGTGTTATGTCTATGAAAATGTAAGTGTTTTGAAAGTGTGCACTTTTACTGTATTCTGTTTCTGCTTTTCAGATTCAGCCCTCTATGTTGTTTACACGTGTCGCCTTAGCTGCTACTGACATGTGCCCTAGTTACTGTTTATAAGTACAGATGTTCCAGAGTGAAGGGCATCTTTTACATTAATATAGACACAGCTATTGTTGTATTTTTTCAGAAGCCCAAGGCAAAGGGCTCAGAGGAAGTGATGAGTGTGGCAGGAAGCAGAGTAAGAAACAAAAGTCTAAAGACTTAATAGAGTGGTGTGTCTATAACAGAGGCCATTACAAATATATGAAATTAAGGAAAATGCCAGTCTTGCTCTTAGTTGGGGCTAATCTTACTTTTGTTTGGAATGTGGCACAACTGGAATTTCATTATATCTCTTATCTGGATTAATTATGCGTGCATTTTAATTTTTGATGCTGAGAAAATGACAGCAAACTGATGTTTGAATGCAGATGAAGGCCCTGCTACCGCTATGAACAGCCTCACACTGCCTATAGCATTCAGTATTGTTGTGTGACGATCCAGGAATGTCAGAGCAGTCACTAAAATTGCAGTTTCTTGATTTATGTACTCAAAAGAAGCTAAAACAAGCATTTGCTTGTTTTCATTTCTATATCATAGTGTGGCATTAACTGTTGATGTATGAGTATATCACGGTGCATTTTTTTGGATGGTGGCCCTTAAGAGCAGCTACTGGTCATCAGGCTGCACCACAAATACAGAATTTATGTGCCACGTTTCCACTTTAGACGTGAACATTCTACAATGTTGCCACTTTGATAGTGAACATTCTACCATGTTGCCATGGTTGACATGAATGTTCTGCCTGGTTGCCATGGTGGACGTGAACATTTTTATCCTTCTCCCTCTTCCATTTTGTGCCCCGGAGAGCTTTCTTTTTTGCCTCTCCATCTTTAGCTACCTGTCGTCAGATGGTAGCACGATTCAAATGAAAAAAGCGATCAAGCCCGTTCTCAAAAGTGCGCGCTGGAGTGCCTTTTGTGTGGGGGGGTGGGGGGGGGCACAGGAGGAGAGGAGGTGAAGGAGCACAGGGGCACCTAATCAGCACTGTGACTCTGTTAGTGATCATATCATATGCACTTCTGTTAAATACAGAAACACACTACAGCAGTGCTTCTGTCATTTACTTAAGCAGTGCAGCCAAAGTACTGTCATGTAAAGCTTGAATTCACAATGAATGCATTGACAGTATTTTTTAAATGAATGGTTTATATAAGCAGCAGAGCTGATTACTTTTTTCATCAGGACATAAATAAGTTTTATCCTTATTAAACAAGAGCATGGCAAAATATTCCAGAGACAGTCAGAGAGAAAATAAAATACACCAAAAGAAAGCAGCCCAGCCCTTTCCAGTAAACTTTGACACCAGTTAACCCAACCCCTATCCAACTTTATTTATAGGGAACTTTAAAAGAAGACAGCGCAGTTGATCACAGTATTTTTCCAGTTTAAGGACAGCAATAAAATACAAAACAGATAATAAACAAAAAAGAAAAAATAAATAACAGCAAACATTAACCATTAATATGTACAAAAGCATGTCAAAAACCAAGTGTTTTGGAAAGCGTGTACTTTTACTCTATTCGGTTTTGGTTTCTGTTTTTCAGATGTAGCACACTATGTTATTTAGAGCCTGTCCTTTAAAAATTGACCAGGTTATTACGTTATTACGACCAATACCTACGTCTTAAAATAGCGCGCCCTCTAGCGAGCCTGTAAATAACGGCAGGCTCATATCGAGTGTGTCGTTACTCTTTGACCTTCTGTGACAGTGCAGGAATACCAGAGAGGTCACTAAAATTTCAATCGGAAACTGAGTAGTTTTCATGAAATATTGAATTCAAGAAAATGAGAAGTGCTCCTTTGGCCTGTTTTCATTTCTATATCATAGTACTGCATTAACTATTAATAAATGAGTGTATTATAGTGTATTCTGTCTTCGTGGCACTTGGGTGTGGGTATTGGCCAGCAGGCTGCACATGAATGAATGAACCATGAATATAAAATAGTGCGCTCTTACACGCATTACCTTTAATTGAAATTCCTTCAAGGTTTTCACTACATGTGAGTTTATTATGAGTTATTGAGTTAAGTCTGGACACTCATAAATGTTTACTAAAACTGGACTTATTGGTGGAGGTACACAACTATGAGGTAACAATTCTACTTTGGCCATAGTGCTCGTGTAGAAAAACCTTCACAACCCAGATCTCTGAAAATGTCCATAAAGCCAACAGGAGATGAACAGAGTTTGCACCTTTGCTTTTATTTTTATTGCTTAGTGTTCATAGAATCTGCTCTGTTTTTTAAAACTGTGGAAAACCCAAAATGTAAATTATCAGCTGATTAATGCCGCATTCATATTAATGTATGAGTAATAATAATAATGAGATTTAAAACTCTCATTTTCCTACACTGAAAGCTTCTGCTTTCAATTATTTAAGTACAGTTTCCTAAATACTTTTAACTCTTTTAATACAAGGCTTTTATGACACGTCGGGGGGGGGGGGTGCTGTGGACTCAAAAGGCAGATGCAGAGGTAGTGATTCAAAGTGAGGTTTATTTACAAGTGGCACAGGTG
>JAVDPK010002568.1:43717-55533 GCA_034780415.1 Cichlasoma orientale | reverse complement strand
CCCCCCCCCCCCCCCCCCCCCCCCCCCGCCTAAAAATGTGTCCGCATACACCTCAGAAAGTATACAGCTGCGCCCCTATACTGTACATGTGCTTGCAAAAATATGAATGTGAAATTATTAATAACGAATGGATATTTTTCCTAAAATGAATTTAATTTGATATTTATGATGTTACTACTACTACAAAATGGATATTTTTGGGAGGGACATCAATATTTTATTTTGGAGTAATGCTTAAAGAACAGCAACAAAGTTAGTAATAGATTACTCGCTCACGCAAAAAGAAAATGTGAACAGAGTTCACTTCCTCAAGTGTGCAAAAATTCTGCTTTTCCTTGACCTGTGGTATTTAAATGAGTATATTTGGCTTTAGAACAGCTGGTAATCACCATTGGCTGTAGCAGATTTTAGCTCTTACAGTAATATTCTCAGAATAAGACGTTTAGTAATGAATTCAGTAAAAACATTAACTCACCCCCCAACAGAGGGCAATGATAGATTAATCAGCAGGCTGACTGTTTTGTAGGAAGTGGACTTGATCAGGAGCGTCCAGGCTCTTCTGAAGAGGACTACAGCTCAGGTTGTCAGTCAAATCAAGTGAGTTTAAAATTCTGTTCACTGGGAGTTAACTGCATGGCATGGAGCTCACTTGTGAAATAACTTCATTAGTTTAGAAACTTTTATTTCATGTGTGTCTGTGCATCAGGTTGAATAGAGAAGCCAAGCAGACTTTAGAGATGGATTGGTCTGACAAGTACCAGGCCTACAATTTTGATGACCACAGTGGAAGACACAGTAACATGAGCTCAGATACACGACGCCATCCCAGCTCAGCTGCTATGCAGGAGCAGTGAGTCTGAGTGACTGGAGATATTACATAAATCTAACAATATGAGAAAATGTCCTGATAATTTTTGCGCTTGCTGCAGGGTGTCCAGCCACCCATCATGGACCAAGTTTACACAGGACAACCTGTCCAAGGCCAGGCAGGAGGAAGAGGCCACCAACAGTCTCAGGTCAGAGCACATACTAGTTTATACTGTGTTTAAGCTGCAGCAGAATCTAAAACTGACTGTGGTTCATTATTTATTATTTGCTGTAATCAATGTGAATCTTTGTGTGTAAGAATGCTGGTGGAGCAAGTGCTGCAAGACACTGCTGAGGATCTGAGAGTCCAGTGCGCCAATGTTGACCGAGCCTTCAGCCAGCGCTGTGTGGAGCTGAATGAGGCCAAGGCCCGGCTGAATATGCAGCTCACACAGGTAGACAAACTGGCAGAGGGAGTAAATGACTGATTACTAGCTGATGATTGATTGTAATACTCTATGTGTAGATCTTGGAGCAAATTGGTGCCCAGGAGAAAAACATTGTGGCTCTACAGCAGGCCATTCACAACAAAGAAGCTCCTCTGAGAGTAGCCGAGTCCAGACTTTATCTTCGCTCCCTCAGACCCAACATGGAGCTCTGCAGGGATGAACCCCAGCTCAGGTATGCGTACACAAAACAACAAACCTCTTCTTTTTCTTTGTCAATGCCTTGATATGTTGCTTGTGTCTGTAGCTTGGAACGGGAGGTGAAGCAGATTGATGCCACTCTGGCATCTCTGCACCGGGAGCTGAGCAAAGCCAGAGAGTCCCTGTCTCACCTGGAGGAGTCACGCATGGCCGTGGAGAAAGACATCATCTGCAAAACCCACTCACTGTTCATTGAGAGGGAAAAGTGCATGACTCACCGTAAACGATACCCAACCACCTCAGCACTGTCAGGATACTGAAGGGCTCAACACTTCTGAGTGTTTGATTGCTTTTGTGTGTGTTGCTGCAATTAGTAAAGAAAAAATCATGTGTACAAGAATGCCGGAAACCTGGAGAAAATTTTGCATTTCAGTTTATTTTCATAGCCACAATTTTCTTTATTCATTGACTTTGCTAAAAGGTTGACAATATTGGACTCATACAGAACTACTTGAGAGTACAAGAGTTAAAAACTGCTACATCAGAGAGAAACCGGTAACTACAAGCAAAGCATAACAGGTGTACAGCTGAGAGAAAACAGGCAACAGCAGTAGATCAGATCACAGTTTTATATGGATATGCGCTTCTCAGATATGGATATCATTTAAATAAACTTCTTTTTTTTTTTTTTTTATACTGTTCAGATATTTTTTGTTTTTGTTATTTGGCTCTGTTTTATTAGAGTTCCTAATTAAAGTAGATATCTTCTGCGTCAGGGATATCGTAATACACATGATCACCTTCGTCATTATCGTAGATGTGCGAGTTGCTCCGCCGCGCAAAGGAATCCAAATTTGAATGCACCTCAATAACACGGTTTTTATGAATCTGAAATAAAAGGAAAACATAAGAAGGAACAATTAAACTGGTGAATGATGAATCTTGCTGGGAGTCAGAGGTCACAATAAGATGGTCACGTACAGCATAATCATCTGAGGGATGTAATGTTGAAGTAAGCGTGTTAAGGACGTGCTGGGCACATGAGCCTATGAAGCATTTCTATCTCTTTGTTCCCCTTTTCATGATCACACCGCTGAGAACTAACTTAACATTTCCAGCCCCGCTCACAAAGCATACAAACTCATCAGTATGATGGGGTAGCAGCAAACATCGCACCCTCTAGATGCTTCTAATACTGTCTTGTTTATTTTTCTCTTACGTGATCCATAAGTATTAATTCTCCAGCATCTTCAATGTTCATCGGGATCCTGTGCATGCCTATCTCAGCTCCTGCAGCGACAGAAAACCGTGAATTACAGTGTTTGTATGTGGATGAATGCATATATGTGTTTGTGTGCATATGCATGTTTTACCTTTCACTTTGTTGCATTTATAAACCTTGATCCAAGCCACTGTCGGTATCAGCATTAAAACCAGAGGTGTGGGCAGAATGTAAACAAGAATGTGAATCTCTGCAGGAAAAGAAATATTAGTGAATGAAATTTGCAGAATCGTATCATAATCCCCGCATATGAGATATTGCCGTTTAAATAATGTAAAAAAAAAACAGCATCAAATGTCTAGACTGGCCAGGATTAGGTAGCTCATATTCTGTATTTCATTAATAGTTAGATGAGCACATTAGTACTCTGTTATTGTTTGATGTGTACAAATCAACATTAAAACTATGAATGCACGAGGTTTAACGTCTCATTAAAATAGGCAATGTGCCTTTAACCCAAAGGAAAAAGAGTAATTGAGAAGAACGGCGATCTCATGTGAATGTGTTTTCCAGCAAGATTTATTTTGCTTCCCTTATCTGAAATAATAAATACATTACATATTAGTTTTCATAAGAGTCGAAACAAAGCCTTGAATAAAAGTGAGTTCCTTCACGGAACGTTTACATACAGACAATAGTTTACTATAGTAGTACGAGATATGACCTCTCACCTTTGACTTCAAGCTCAACAGCAGAGAAAATATCCAGTCCTCTGTTTCTTTGGACGCCACAAAGGTACAAACCAGAATCCTTTCGGCTCGGACTGGTAATGTTCACCGTAAATTTTCTCGACACTTTGTCATCATCAAATCTGATTCGTCCGTTCTGTTTGGTGTCAGAGGTGACGAGTGCCTGCTGCAGACACGTGGAAGGCCGGTTTCCTCTGCAGATGTACTTCAGGTTGTTCTGGAACTGAGACTCATACGGACAACTGATGGATGCTGAATCTTCTTTATAACTTTGGATTTTGGTCGCGCTGTTACAGCAGCTGTCTGCCAGAAGGATAAACAACATTAAAAACTGTCACAGGCTAAAATATAAACTAAGGAAGCCCATGGAAAGAGTTTCAAATGTTATCCTCTCGGCCAGAAATGTTTGCTGATGAGTAAGCGCTGACCCTTATCTAACCAACATTCACTATGACTGCGTATCTGTGTGTGCCTGTGCCGCTTCCCTCAGTGTATCATGATGAAAGAACTTGTGAGGAAGTGGGGCTCATAGGTGATTATGGAGAGTGGGTGTTTGTAGGAGTGCAGTTCAGGTCCTAAACGTATGAAAGAAAAATGTAGAGTATCATCTAAGCCAATTTAAGCCATAATGCAATTATTTTTATGACAAATATGTATCATATTTTCATCATATTTCTAAAATATGTAAATATAACAAACAGAGGTGGGTTTTGGGGGTTTAATCAGTGCCAGGAGAGAGGTTTTGAAAAAACCAGCTGGTGCAGCTGTCATTATGGCTGCCCTCCCAAATTATAATGCAATATTAATAAAATTGTAATATAGTAAATACATTAAGTTCTAATTGAATTCTTTTACTTACCTTGCCCAACATCCACTTTGACTTCAGTGTAGATGTCATTTCCAAATAAGGACACGCCACACCAATATGTCCCTGCATCTGTTTGCTTCAGATCCGCGATGGTCACAGTGAAGATTTGAGCCTTCGTGTCATCATAGATGGAGTATTTGTTGTCTTCTGGTTTTGCCGTTGTAATGAGAACATCGCTGTTGCCACAGTTGTTCTTGCACAGGTACTTCTTGGAAGATTGAAATTCATTTTTATAGGAGCAAGAAACATTAAGATCTCTGCCCTCATAGCCAGACACATGGATCAGCCCTGCTGCACTGGCGGCACACCCCACAGAAACTGTAAACAGAAGACGACAGTAAGGTCTCCATATGCTTACATGTTTTCTATTTTAGTACATGAATGGCTTCTAATGAGTGGTGTGTCAGAGCTGACAGTGATTGTTAACTGGATAACTGTAAGAGAACTATATTTAACAAGAGCTTTTTGCCATAACAAATAAATGTAACTTACAGCAGATGATGAATAGCAGGTACTGAGTGATCCACATCTTCACGTATTACAGCAAATGTGGTTGTAAATCTAATTATGGGTTCCAGCAAATGTTGAAATCTCTCAGTTCCCCATTCGAATCCCTTTTCTGGGGGCATTTCCTGCTTTGTGAACTTTCTCGTTTAAACTTTTAAAAGTTCTGCAAATTCAAATAAAAGTCAATATAAAACTGCATAGTTCATACACATCATTAAAGCGTTTTTTTCTTTTAACACTTTACTTTTTATTACTTTGTCATTTAAAACAAAACAAAACAGAAAAATCTGTCTGGTCACTACAGTTTGATCCTGTGACATCAGTAATTCACCCCGTTTTTCACCTGTAAACATGGTCCATTTCTTTCATTCATCTCAACATTGTGCTTCCTGAATTCTTATGACTCAGCTGCTCCATAACCTGCAGTATATTTCGCTCACTGTTTTCAGCCATTTGTCTTGTGTTGGTGGGGACTGCTTGTACCATCTCTTCGTGATTGCTTTCTATACAGGCTGCTAACAAGATGATCAACAAATATCTGTCTCCTCTTGACACAACATAACCAAAATACAGCACTATATATGACCTAGCTGTATCACGGCCCAGGATTCTGAGAGTAACAAATGAACACTCTCCCAAAAATGTGCAATTCCAGGACAAAACACACAAGAATGATTTACATTTACTGCTCCACATTCTCTCCAACGGGGCGTTGTTGTAGATACAAATTTGCTCCTAGGTGTGAATATTTCTGAAGATGAATGGTTCCGTATACAATCGATTACATCATCAAATACTTGGAGAGATCTTTCTGTCTGCCTGTGAACACGATAGCTCGAAAATTTATGAATGAATTTTGATATAAAAAACTTTGCAGGGGTGTAAAGCAGGTTCATAATAACAATCCATTAAAATCTGGCTTACATCCACCAAGGTCTTCAAGGTCGATTTAATGATTTATCGGTTGAAAACTGACAACAAGCCTCATGACTTAGAGGCTATGAGTGTGGTGTCAATATATAGAAAGTAAAGCATAAAATATCATGTAGCATTTGACCTCTGACCTCTCCTTCAAGGTCAGTAGATTGATCTGATGTGATAGTAATGCCATATAGAGAGATTTAAAACTATGTTTCTTACTGTCATTGTTTGTATTAATAATATACAGGCATATAGGGAATGATATATTGAAATTCTAAATATCACTCTGACTTCTTCAAGGTCAAATAAGGTCAAACTTTCATAAAATGTCTTTTCTTTAAAACCCTGCTTCAAATTCTACTGCCTTTGTTTATATTATATCACATTATAGTTTATATTCAAATATCATGTTACATTTGACCTCTGATCTCACTTTTATACTTCACATATGCCTTTCTTTGTCAAGGTCAGCTGAAGCTGACCGTGTGGAATGTGGAAGAGTGAGGACCCAAAAGCAGGATGTGAAGGCAAAATTGAAGTGAGTGTGATTATGCAAATTTACAAACACACACGGTGGAAAGAACAATCACATTTTCACAGAAATAATAAAAGCCACAGAAATAACGTGAGTTACAGAAAAATCATCATATAAACTTTATATGATGATTTTTCTGTAACTCACGTTATTTCTCACGTTTATATTATAAAGTATTGCTATGTTTTAGGCCATGTCTATAGTACGATAGTAATGTTTTTGTCCACTAGAGGGAGCTAGAACTCCATTGTATCCCGTCCTGTCACATGTCTTTACAGCGTCCTGGCTTCAGCTGCAAGGACAGCAGCAAAGCCCGGGGTGACATCTAAAAATAAACATGACTCACACATTAAAATGTTTCAGTGAGCCTTATATTTGTGGTTTATGCAGAGGAAGAGCCAAAGGGTGGTCAGGGGAGGCCATGCCAACCACAGATTAAACTGTGGCCTCCCCACACAAACCAATGGTGAAACGGCAGTTTTTGAGGGGAGCATGTCTGCAGCCCCTGAACAGAGGCTCCACACAAAGTTTAGCTTTTATCCTTTATTTATCAGGGACCATGCACACAAACACTGATCGTGTAAGACCAGATTTAGCTACTTACACATTTCCATCAGTGGGGAACAAAGTGTTAAATAAGCTATAGGTTACAACACAAGCACATATACCAGATACAAGTAGCCACTGTTTTTCTAGTCTTCCATTTAAATTGATAAACAATTAAAATCAATTCAGCAAAAATGCCAGAATATTAAAAAAAATGTCTGACTCTGCTACTGGATATATAATACTGCTGATATTTATATGACACGTGTTTTAAAGACTAGCTGTTCATTCTAATTTATTTAACACACGTTGTTCATGTTTTCTCTCTGCAGTCAAACCTGCACAATACAAAGAATTATTTCAACAAAAAGGGGAAATAAAACACAGCCCTTCATAAACCAGAAGAAATTCATTAATTCTTAGAGACATTCACCATTTGTGCAAGTGAAAAAACGTTTAATGCAAAGGTTTTAGGTTGTAGGTTCGTGAGTGTTAAAGCACTAAAGCCTCTTTGGGAGTATCTGCTCATTTTATGAAATCCCAGGGCTGCCATTTGTCTCTATTCTTAGAGATAACTTCATGTAATGAGGTGCCACGACTGAGGATGTTATGAAACTTCAACTTCATGCAAAGAGTTCAGACATGCAGTTTCACTCGTACTGCAGAGCACATAGTATTTATTTTATGACACCACTAACTGTGGGCGTGGCACCGTGCCAGGGCCGTGTTATCGCTGTGTGGAATAAAAGACCTCACAAAGCAAAAAAAAGTAAAAGTAATGAGATCGAGACTGAGAACTGTGTAAGATTTGACGCACAATAAAACAACTATGCATTGACTGGAATACATGTTTGTCTGGGGGGGGGGAAAAGAGTGAAGATTCTTTCTTTTATAATTCAAACTCACGTGTCAAGTGCATCCAACCATGTGACCAGACCAACCAGGAGGCTGGTTTGGGAGTTCACCCACCTGCTGCAGTGTGTAGCATTTGTTGATGAGTTTGCACTGGTATGCACAATTTCGAAAACTAGTTTTGTTTTCACTGATTTCCGTGGTCAGTTTCCCTTTTCCAGATTTTCTTTGATGTGCCGGCAGTATGTGATGGAATGGAGAAACGTGACCAGAGGAAGGAAAAAAAACTGCTTAAATGAATAAAATGGGAGGGATGGATGGCAGACCTGAGGGAGTGACAGAAGAAGAAAGAGGGAGGGAAAGAGGAGAATAGAGACTCAGGACCGAGCTCACTGCCCCAGTGCTCTCTCCTTTCTTCCCCCCAGTGCCTTAAGGCTGAGATCAGCAGATAGGTAAGATTTTCTTCAGCACTTTCCTCTTTTTTTTTTCCTCTTCACCTTTTCTTTCAGTGTTTTTTTTTCTTTTCTTTTTTTTGTATTTTTCCTCCATAACTGAAGATTTCATCCCTGTAGCTCCCTGGAGTCATCCTCACTCACCTTTTATTTCACTTCATACCTCATTTTAGTTGGAGGTACAGCTTTTACTTGCACATATTTGTGCTGTTGCATGAGGGCCCATTATCTTTACATAAAGCAGAATTGGAGTAACTCCTGAATCCCTAAAGTGCCTATCATCCTCTAGGTCTTCTCTTCACAAATTGTTCCTTATCTCTCGTTTCTTTCTCTGTCGGAAAACAAAACTTTTAAAGGTTGCGATGATTGCTCATTAACTGCAACATCTCTCGCAGATGGAGACCTGCTGCGTTATTTATGTGTGAGAACATTTTTATGACAATGTTTATTTGCTTTTGTGTCTGTTGGCCTAATACATGCAGCTAAACTTGAGGGTTTGCGGAAAGCCAGAGTTTCCGTTGGCTGGACGGAGAGGCTACTTTTAGCTGTGGTTATTACTCTCTATGCCCCGACTGGTTCATGCTGTTCCTCAAACCTCCCACTGTACTTTAAATGACTGATTATTTTAAAGGATAAAAACATCTATCAATCTTTCGTTTTACTGTGGAATGTCCCGTCAGGGTTAAAGAAGAAGTTTCTAATTATATGTTTTGTTAGACTATGGAATGTGAGTCCCATGGCTTTGTGTGTTTTGGGGGATTTTTGTGGTAATGTGCACATTTATTTGGGGGCTGCAAGCATCTTCTCTGTTTTACTTCTTTTCAGCTAACATCACACAGTTTCCATCAGCCCTTTTTTCACTCTTCATCTGCCCCTCTACCAGGATGCGGTGGCTCAGCTCCTTGCCTACACTCCTCGTCCTGCTCCTCCTCTGCCCCGCTCTGTTGTATGCACAGGAGGTGCTTGTACGATTTGCAGGTACAGGCCGGCGCAATGCAAACGAGGGACGTGTGGAGGTGTTCTACAATGGAGCATGGGGCACGATGTGCGATGACGAGGTTGATCTTAAAGTGGCCAATGTGATATGCCGACAGTTGGGCTTCCAACGCAGCTTGACCTGGGCGCACAGTGCTAAGTTTGGCCAAGGACAAGGTATGTCCAGCCAAGAATGTGAAGTTTTAAAATACAAGTCACTAATTATTGATTTCTCTTGATTCAATGACTTACCACCTTTTCTTGTGTCAGGTATGATCTGGTTAGATAATGTGCGCTGCAGGGGCACAGAGAGCTCGATTGCAGAATGTCATTCCAATGGTTGGGGAGTTAACGACTGTACCCATGCTGAGGATCTAGGGGTGGTATGCAGCCCAGAAAGGAGAGCTGGCTTCCCTGCTGTCTCTGTAGAAGAGACTCCTTCATCTTCAGGTTCCCAGCCAAACCAGCAAAGACAGAGAAACCAGTCACCAAGACAGTCTCTGTCACCCCCAGGTCCACCTGCAGGCCCAGAGCACATCTCCTCTAGAGGCCATGAGATCGCTCTCGTTCGCAACCCAGTCTCTTCCCGTCGCAGCAACATCTCCCCGCAAGAAAACGGTCACGAGATTCAGATCTTGAGACGGAATCGAGGTAGCTCAAGAGACAGCCAGTACGGCAGCCCAGCTGTTCCTCAAGGTCACCAACTACTTTCACGTCTGGCAAATGGTGACACTTACAGGCAAAGAGAGGAAACAGCAAGGAGCAGTCCTCAGGCAGGGAGACGACGGGAAGAGGAGAGAGTGAACCGGCAGTCCCAAAATCAGCCTCATTCCCAGCTCCAGTCTGAGAGAACGAGTGACAGGCATCAGCAGCTCAGTGGGAACCATGTCGAAGCAGAGCCACTTTATCCAGACATAGAAGAGGTGAATGGTGCATACTACACACAGGTAAACACACACACACACACACGGGACACACAGAAAACCTCTAGTGCACACCAAAGAAGGAACCCAGTCTAGTTTTAGACAGACTTCTACAGAAATGTCATTTGTGGAGCCACAGGCCAGTGGACATGTATAATTAGAGACAAACCTAAAACCAGACCTTCCCCAGATTCAGCTCTTATGAACTACCATGGCCTGAAGTTTAGTTTAACCACCAGTAGCTCTTCCTCTGAAGTAAAAACTTTAGATCAGAGGAAACGCTGCTATTCATCCCTTCTGTTTGGCTTCTTTTTTTTTTTTTCAACTTGCCGAGTTTACACTTCTTGACCATTTTGTAATCACGATGACACATATCCCAACACCTTAAACAAACTCTGTCGACCTCTGTTAGTTTCCTTCCTGCTACAAACGGTATTTAATTTGGATGATTAGAGAGTGTGATGATTAGAGCCAAAGCAAAGGAATCCCTTCGTGTTATTCTTGTCTTGATTGTGTGCTATCTGCTTATGTTTATTTAAACAGAGTGACAATGTGTCAACATTTACATGAATTGTTGATGCAAAGCTAAAAAGATAATAATTCTTTATTTGGGATAAATCAGTGCCGTTCTCTGCCTTCAAATAACGCTTTCCTATCAACAGGGATCTGAGAGGGTTCACTTAGAGGAGGCTCGTCTGCGCCCAGTGTTGTCTAGCACCAGCAGGGGTCTGGTGACAGAGGGAGTGCTGGAAGTGAAGCATGCTGGGAAGTGGCGTCATGTGTGTAACCGTGGATGGGACCTGAGCAGCAGCCGTGTCGTCTGTGGCATGTTAGGATTCCCTGCCGCAGATGCGCTTGACCAAAACCCCTACCGGTAAGTATGTGAGAGTGGACCAGGCAGAGGTGGAACGAGACACAGAAATGTAGCAGAAATGTGTGTGTGTGTGTGTATGAGTGAAAGGGATGGAAAAGTATGATGGACTAACACATCCCTCAGCAGATTAGGCAGCCCCATGCCTGGATTGCTGTTCCAACCCCCCTGTAGTAGAGGTTAACCACAACCGCTGCCATTAGTATAACCACACTTGGCATGACAGGTCCATAGTGGTATTAGCCGAGCCTGGCTGTCCACCAGGGCTGTCTTCCCCATTGGCTGAGTGGGCCTCTGCACAGACCTTTAAAATAGTCCTAGAAAGTATGTCATTAATGTCAGATCCAGACAACAAGATTACCATCATCCTCATGTTGTGTGTCTCTTTACATAAAACCTCCCTTACATGGTTTCTAATCTCATATAATTAAGAATCATCCAGTGAAAACTGTGTGCAGCAGCATTTTATAATGCCAGGTGGCATGTTTACAAAACCTAACTGCTCACACTTGCTGAATTCATTAGTAATTATGACTTTTTTTTTCATTCATACACTTACTTAGCAGCTTCTGTAATGAGAGGAGCGGGGTTTTGGAGCCTCTCCTTGCTGACATTAGTTTTATTTACTTTGACCCCCTGCTCCCTTTTTTCTTTTGTTCACTCTGGACAGGGCTAACACGGAGACACATCCACACCTACAGCCAATCACCAGTTAATCTAGCATGCACGTCTTTTGACTGTTGGAGGAAATTAGTGCACCTGGCAAAGTTCCACACAGGTACACGGAAAACATGGAACCTCTCGGCAACAGCACATTTAAATAAACATATAGAGAGAAAAAAAAGTGAAACATGTTTTTGGAAAGTGTCATGGATCAGCGTGTAGCAGGCAGGATAAGGACCTCAATGCAGGACACTCCACGCAGCATAAACTCAAAACAC
>JAVDPK010002568.1:28878-43617 GCA_034780415.1 Cichlasoma orientale | reverse complement strand
AACAAACTGAGGACTGAAACAGACGCAGATACAAATTAAACACCAAACACTGGGCCAACGGCCCAGGACCATGACAGAAAGACTGATGAAATAAACTCTCCAACAGAAAATCCAGTATCACTACAACAGAGAAAAGTGAAAATTTAAAAAAAATTAAACTGTTTTCATAACTATTTAATTGTCAAACACAAATCCTTTGCTCTACTAATGATACCAGTGTTAATTTTATCCTCATAAATCCAAGTGGTCCATCTAACTTTAGCCATAAATACCCACCTACAGAAACCTTCAAAGCCTTTACACCCAACACCTCACTTGCACATGCTTAAACATTCTGCCCTCCACAGGCACAGACCTTACATAAACTTTGCCTAAAATCCGTGTATACACACAAATAAACATGCAAACAGCATACACACACACACACACACACGCACACTTGTGCACATGCAAACACAACCCTCCGTGTGTCCGTCTGTCTGCCCGCAGAGGTCTTTTTACGTCTTGGCTAACAGGACGACTGTACTGACCGCTGGCCTGTCCTGCACCATCTGTCTCTTCTCTCCATGTAGCCAATAATTACCCCTTGTGCCCTGCTCTGCTCTGCTCAGCACCAGGATACAAGTTTCTTCACCTCAGCTGCCCCATTCACTACTGTTTTAGTCTAACAACAACTAAATTCTGCCTTCTTTCTGATTTATCTCCAGAGCTTCAGAGGTTTGTCTTCACTTTTATGTAAGCAGGTACATTTGGTCAAGTCTGGAGCCCTTTTAAGCCAAAATGGGACAAAGAAATGATCAAAAACACTAACAAGTCTGAATCTAATGTCAACCTGGACAACACTAAAAAAAAAAAAAACACCTCAAAGTATTCTGGAGAAGCATCTCATGTCTGAGCCAAGAATCCAACCAGCAGCTTGTGCAAAGACTGAACCAGGCCATGAATGTTGTTTGTTTTTGTCAGCCTCCACCCAGCTATGTGGGAGACAAATAAAGCAGACATTTTTGTCCCACAGTAAACAGCTGGAGGTGGCATCAGGTTGACTTTTAGCGTCTGTGTTCACAGATATTTTGTAGATGACTGTCCTTAAAGTGAGGTAGAAGTTGATGTGTCGTATCCCCTGTTTTAGCCATGCTAGCGGAGTAGATCTGTGGGGGGTGGCAGTGCTGCTTGGTCCCTTGGTCCAGACTAAAATAGATTATAAAAAATGGATTCCTATCACATTTTGTAGAGATATTAATTTTCCCCAGAGGATAAAGCCTATTTGGAGGTTAGCTGACTTTAATTCTAAGTCAGCATTTTTATGTTTTAGTGATATGACTTGACAAGCTCTGGGTGGATTATCATGAAATTTGCTTGGAATAAATATAAGAATTCCTCGAGTTTCCTTGCACACCAATCAGGTCAGGATTTAAAGTTCTTGTTAATACTTATCCGTACATGACAACAGCCGCATCGCCTCTTTCTAGTGCTATATACTACACTGGCAGTACTATAACTAGTCTTTTTTTGGAATCGGTGTCCACTTGAACAGCTGTAATTATGGTCAGAGATCCTCTAATCTAGAATATTCTCTCAGCTGAACCTGCTGCACACCCTTTGCTGTGTCAGCATTTCCCTCTCTTGCCATGCATGTGGTTGTTTTTTTGGTGTAACTGCCTTTGTCTCTGCCTGTTAAGTTGCTCAGCACATTTTTACAGATCTTTAAAGACTCCCCCACTTTGCTGTGCTTACAAAAGGCAAGTGCTAAATCCATTTTCCAGCTCCCTTGTTTTCTAACATCCACACTCTCTTTGAGGCTGACAGCAACTTCTTCAGTTCTTCTCATTTACTTTCACCCCCTGCTCCTTTTTTCTCCCATCGTCAGTTCCAGTTTATTAAAAGACCACGTTTAATGCCTTTGAGGCAATTATACTAAAACCCACTTTTCATGGAAAGTACATCATTATGACCCCTTTGAGCTTTTTTTTTTTTTTTCCATGGAGGTTGATGGGACTCTTAAGGGGCTGTTTGTGGAGTCAGTGTGGCAACCTGCTGTCTCTTCCGTGAGCCAACTGTTCCAGCCAGGCAGCTTTGCATTCATGCAGTATAATAAGATGTTATCTCGGTTTTCCGGATAGTCAGCTCCTCGCTCCACTGTGGCTTATGGTATTGTGTGGTCAGAGTTTCATTAAAAAAAAAAAAAAATAGCATCAAGCTGAACAGCCAGAAGAGAAGGTTTTCTCCTCGGTGAAAGACTTCAGCAGTAGTGCAGCAATCAGAACTGCTTTGCTGTGTTGAGGCGTGTTGCTGTGGCTCACTTATCTCCCATTAAAGCATTAACTCAGTTCCCACCTCTTTCCAACCTGACGAAGAGAATTACACACCATGCTTTTAGCTCTCAGCAGGACAACTGAAACCTCTCTGAAATGCACTTCCTCTTCCCATGAAATGAAGAAATTCATCTAGAAGTTGCCCAGTTTGTAGAGACTTCACTCTTACATCACTCTAGTGCTTCCCAGCATAACTGCGTGCTGGGAAACACGGAGTGACAGTGGAGCTTTAAAGAGTTTTTTTTTTTAAAGATCTTTGCTTTTGCAGAGGTTGGGAAAGTTGATATGTACGTGCATATTTCCATGTCTGGTGTGTGTGAACCAACATGCTACTGCTCAACCACAAAGCAGACACTGCCAAGCAGAGCAGGCAATTATATGGGGAGTACTCTCACCCCCGCCTCCTCCAAACCATGAACCAACACCCCCATGCAGTCTGTCTCTCTCATTTTGATTTACCACTTAGTTATGAAACATTTTATACGGCGCAAACGCACACAGCACACGCAAGGAGATAAAGCACGAGAAAATAAAAAGTACATGCTTATATATAATCTCTAAATATATTTTCATACTGTATATATTTATTTTTTTGCTCATAATGACAGGTGACAGGTGGTTTTCTGCATGACCATAAAAATTACAAGAGTGGTGGATTTTTGGAGGCGGTCAGCAGCCACTGTTCACGTAGGGGACCTCCTGGTCGTGTGACTAAGTGCGTGTAGAACTTTTCCCAGAAGTGGTCACTACAAGCGTCACTGAAATCTGGGGCAAGAAGTTTGCCTTTTAAGATGTGGTGATTTAATTGTTATTGTTTACTAGACCTTTTAAATTCTAGTTAACCCAAGTAGTTTAGGGGCCTAAACCTAACCTAAATAGTGACTGCAAACAAATAAACAGGAAACACAGTGTTGGATCTCAGGTCTCCCGATTAAATGTCTTGCATTTTCCACAGTTGTTGGAAATGTGAAAACACTCACATTTTATTTCTGCAGACACTTGACAATGAACCCATTCTACCGTTTCAGTCTGAGGATGTGTTGGTTTTGCCATTTTTACCTCACGCTGTGCTTTCGCTGCTTTTATTGGACTTGTTTTCAGCTTCAGCCGGCAGCTATTTTGACAAAAACAAGTTCTGAAAACTCTTATGTGCTCAGCACACAAAGGAGACAGACACAATTAGCAACCAACCAATTGAATACTGCATATTAGTGCATTCCACATTCTTCAGTTTGACAGAAATGAAGTCAAAAACATAATTTCCTTAACTGCTGGATGATGCAAAAAATGCAACATCAGCTTTTTATTTCCAGTGCAGCTGTAACTTAGAAATTGTCTTTTACGTTTTCACCTCATTTCTGTTGTTTTCAAGTGGAATTTAGTACCGGAGAAGGCCAGTAGTACTGACCAGACTTGCAGACTAAATTACATTTCATAACCACTGGACTGCTGCGGAAATCAGAAAATAAAAATGTGCAACAATGAACGCTTATCTGAGCATGGAAACATTTTGTAAAATAGCTTAAATGTGCACAGTTTTCCCTCCACAGACTGCCTTTTGTTAGACTGAATGACTTGTGGTGCAAACGTTCCACACAGTAGTTTTCTGGCTCGGGATTCCTATTATTTTTCATTATAAGCGCTTCTAGCAACAAAGACATTTCTCCCCTAATATCGGGACTGTGCATGAAATCCACGGAATAGCAGGATACTGAGGTTCTCCTGGAGCGGAAACAGCCTCCCTTTCAGTTTGCCAAATATTTAATTGCATCACAAATCTGGTTTTAGAGTAAACTTCTCGTGGCTATACTTGGTGTTGTGACTCATTCACTTCAGGCACATTCATGAAGGGCGTCAGTCACACTGCACCTGTCTGTGGTCACACTGGCTAATACAAGTGGTCACCACTAATGTGTCTTTCCAGACTTATGGAGCCCGTTTTGTGCACAGACAATATTTCCTCTTTGGATTCTAGTTTAAGGTAATACCCATAAAACTAAACACGGTTTAGAAAGCCTGCTGGAGCCGCCAAACCTCAATAAGGATTCCCGCAGGGATTAATGTATAGTGGACCATTCATATTTTTAGTTTGTTTTTTTTCCCGCATGGACTCCTCAAACCAGACATCCATGCTAGACATATAGGCAAACACTGAAACAGAAATACCCATGAACATAGGAATGGAAGCTCTAAAAAAGACACAACAAGAAGGGGATGGTTTTAGAGGGAAGAAAGAAAGAAAAGGGGAGCTTTGTTATCCATCCATGCATCCATCCATTCGCTTCCGCTTATCCTTCTCAGGGTCGCGGGGGGGTTTCTGCCTTTCTGGCATACGTTTATCTAAGGCGCAGATGCCCTTTCAGCTGGTTTATTTAACATTTGATAGAGCAGGGATTTCATGGAAGTAATAAAAGGATGACTGAAAAGGAGATTTGGGCGGGAGGAGCACAGGAGTACACTGTGGGAGTGTGTAGAAGAGCAGGTTGTTTAGTCTACTCAATGTAAAGATGCACAGTTGTAACTCTGAAAACTCCAGACTATAATGTTCTCTGTGTTTTAGGAAACTGTGGGACTCCAAGCTAGCCGATTCTTCCTCCAGGTAAAGTCAGCAGCTGCTCTTTACATGTGTACATAATCTTACCAATAATGTGTCATGTGACAAATCTCTGCCATGTCATTCTTCTTCCAATCGTTCAGGCTGAGGGCGCAGATCAGTAAGAAGGCGTACTGGGTGGAGAAGGTGCAGTGTCAGGGAGCGGAAACATCTTTGTCACAGTGTCAGGTCCTGCTGTCCCTGCCCAGGAGTGATGTCCCATGCAGGGGGGGCATGCACGCTGTGGTCCGTTGCGTACCTGGATCCCAGTTTTCACGTAGCGGCAGAGCTCCTGCACCACCTGCTGTGCAGGTTAGTGTGGGGATGGAATATGACAGATACAGATTGGAAGTGTGAAAATTAAAACCTGAAGCTGTGTCCATAATGGCTTGGCAACCAGAGACCGCAGAAAGTGAATGACTTTTAAACGACTATCGGTGAAACAACTGTTGGTAATGCAAAGTGATTGAACCAAAGGCCAATGAGAACACAGGATACCACTGACTGGCATATGACCTAAAGGGTTACCTAGGCACCCGGAGCTTGGAACATCTGCTTTCAAAGCAATATGCAACAAATCAATGACTTCCAGTGTGGACACAGCTTAAGTCTCACATTTTAGGCTCACATTTAACAGCATCATGCATGCAACTTGCAATGGGAGTGAGTGGAGTCAGGTGGGGCCCCTTTAGGGACGTCAGGTCTCTCCTACTATCTCTGAAAACTCTGCATTTAGCCACAGCTGTATTTTAAAGTTCATCAGCTCTCACAGGCCCCTCCACTGGCCTGGGGCCCCGAGCAGTTGCCTACCTTGCCTGGTGGCAAGTGGCACCTTTGTCTGCAGTCATTGGATTACGATATATGACCAGTAATTCTTTTGCTTAATTTTCCCTGCCAGTTGACCAGTGAGAACAGACAAGACTTTTTGCAAGGCATTTAAAGACAGAGGCACTGCTTCACTGCTTTGTCACTTTCAGACCATCAAAAATATTTTAATATTAGAGAAAAATAATCAGAGTAAGTGGGTACAAAATGCAGTTTTTAAATGATGATTTCATTCATTCAGGGAAAAATGGTATCTAAACCTACCTGACCCTATGTGGAAAAGTAAATGCCCCCTAGACTCCTCCGGTGGTGTGCTTTTATAACATTTTTCTATTTGCTGGTGTTTTCTTAAGTTGCAGTGCGTTTGACCTCTCAGGGCCACCGTGTAAATCTAATAACAGGTTGAGTCACCCTTAGCAGCAAGAATTGATGTTTTTCACATCGCTGTGGAGGAATTTTGGCCCACTCTTCTTTGCAGAATTATTTTAATCCAGCCACATTGGAGGGTTCTTGAGCATGAACGGCCTGTTTAAGGTCACTCTAAAGCATGTCTACATCTGGACTATGACTAGGCCACTGCAAAATGTTCTTGACTGTTGTTATAACATTCTTTTTATTAAATGCTGTTTTAGTTTTATGCCAGATGTAACGGGACACAAACCTCTCACCAGTCCACAGAATATTTTTCCAAAAGTCTTGGGGCTCATCAAGTTGTTTTCTGGCAAATGTGAGATGAAGTTTGTGTTCCTTTTGGTCAGCAGTGGTTTTCTCTCACATGGATGCCATTTTTGCCCAGTCTCTTTCTTATTATTGAATCACGAACTCTGACCTTATGGAGGTAAGTGAGGCCTGCAGTTCTTTAGATGTTGTTCTGGGTTCTTTTGTGACTTCCTAGATGAGTCATCAATGCACTCTTACAGTAATTTTGGTAGGCCGGCCACTCCTGGGAAGGTTCACCACTGTTCCAGGTTTTCTCCATTTGTGGATAATGACTCTCACTGTGGTTTACTGGAGTCCCAAAGCCTTAGAAATGACTTTGCAGACTGATAGATCTCAATGGCTTTGTTTCTCTGCTGATTGTTTAAATTGTGGCATGATGTGTTGCTTTTTAAGATCCTTTAGCCTACTTTACTTTGTCAGACAGGTTCTATTTAAGCGATTTCTTCAGTCAACAGGTGTGGCAGTAATCAGGCCTGGGTGTGGCTAGTGAAATTCAACTGTTTTCCCCCAAAAAAATTTTTTTGTTTAATCACATTTAATTCATAATTTAACTGTTTAAGGGGGAATTGCTTTTTCACATAGGGCCAGGTAGGTTTGGATAGCTTTTTCCCTAATAAATGAACTAATAATTAAAAAAATGTATTTGATGATATGAAACGTTTGATAAATATGCAAAAAACTAAAATATCAGGAAGGGGCAAATACTTTTGGCACTGTATGTCTTGGCAGACCTTAAACATGCATACTTTACTTGTGTCTTTGTTTTGTATGAGTTAGTTGTTTGCTCCAGCCTTCAGTTGTTATACTAAGCTATGCTAACCGTCCCTTTACTTGTCAATTGCAAGGCAACACTCACCTAATTTTCAGCAAGAATTTATTTGGTTTAATTGGAATTTTAACAATTAGAAAATGTAGCATTCAAGTGTGGACATGCTTTAAGTGTAAAATTTCCAGATTAATTCACAAACTTCTCACCCAAACTCACCCTTTTTCCTTCCAGCCTGTTGTGCGTCTGAAGGCCGGGTCCCGACTCGGGGAGGGCCGCGTCGAGGTGCTGAAAGAAGGCAAGTGGGGCACCATATGTGACCATCTGTGGGACTTACCTGCTGCCAGCGTGGTCTGCAGAGAGCTGGGTTTTGGGACTGCTAAAGAGGCACTAACCAAGGCCGGGCTGGGACAGGGTAAGATAGGACACATAAACATAGCCACACACATAGTATGCATACAGTCACACAGCACTTTGAAGTCTTTCTGGTGCTTTCCAGCGATGAAATAAACTTTATTCACCACGACTAGGAAGGTCATTGCGGGAGACGTTTGTGTGTTTGAACAAAACTAAAAGTGGGTCTTTATTTGTCTTTATTGCTAAGTAAGAAGATAACTTCATTCATGAAATCACAAAGAGGATTTTGAAAAAGACCACCAGCTGCTGATATGATAACTAGTTATGCGGTACAGACATTGAATCAGTGCAGCCTGAGTATGATTAGTTTAGCTCCGTGATTCCTTTAGACTAAACATTTCTCCATCCCATCTAAATGTCTGCTGCTGTACTCCAAGAACAGTGGACCTGAGCAGACAAATAAACCCAGAGAAAATATTTACTGCCCCACTCCCACTTCTATCAGAGAAGCTGATTGTTTAAGAACTTTACCCATGACCACTTATACAAATGTAAACAATGCTATGAGGTTCCAGCGACCGAAACAAAGGCATGTGTTGTCAAAATAAACCTGTTGCATGTGAAAAGTCAGCGCAGCTTTGAAACCAAGATGTCAAGCAATCAGCGCTGAGTAAGACCAAACATTCAGATGTAATTACTATAGCAATGCTTTTGTTGTGGGCGTGAAAATATAGCCACCGAACTGTCTGGCAGTAATAAGTTTTCCCAGGAAATAGCATAGACCCGTTTCTCACACTTAGTTATTGCTCCTATTTCTTGCCATACCTCTGCAGTAACTCTGTAATCACATTCATTTCCTCCCATTATCTTTCTGCTCAAATGAGCACATAGCATGTCCTATAATGGTGGGTGCACTTCCTTCTCTCTACTTTACTTAATTAAGTAATTCATGGAAAGCATTTGAGTGTTACTTTAAGGGCTCTGTTAAACTAGGTGCTATGGTGCTGTTTTGTCTGAATAATGAACACGGTTACATTTCAGCGTGGAGCATTGCGGCTTTTAATGTCTCAAGCTAGTTTATGAGTTGTGTAAACATATAAGGCATGAATCCATGTGAGGTCTCACGGATATTTCAATCAGAAGAAACTAGGTCTGATGACATCATTAGCTATTTAAGACCAAATTATAGGCCTTTAATGGGGTTTAGCCTGGGCCCCATACACCTACGCAAACATAGATGTATTCAAAGATTTTTCTCCATTTGGCATCTATTTTTGGTTTATAAAGAGTAGCCCTGGTGTGCAACGTGCATGACAGAGCGTACAGTAATTTGGAGAGAAAACGCTCTGGCTTTCAGAGCCACATCACAGGTCCCAGTCATGTATGGGCTTTTAAACCTTCTCTGTGCTCATCGGCTGCCGCTAAGCCATCAGGGACTTTCATGTGTGTGTGTGTGTGTGTGTGTGTGTGTGTGTGTGTATCTGTGCTTGTGTTTAACCATCACTCTTTGCATGTAGCCTTTTTTTGGCAATCAGTCAACTGCTACTCCACACCCTTATACTGTAGGTACTGGCCCTATCCACATGAACAGTGTGCAGTGCACAGGCAGGGAGAAGTCAGTTACTGAGTGCCACTTCAGACAGGTGCCTCTGTACACCTGCAAACATAGCCAGGATGTGGCAGTCCGCTGCAATGTCCCCAGCACTGGCATGGACACCACGGTAAGAAATGAACACAAAAATGTGCATACATACGCGCAGTTAGGCGTCCAGCAGGAAACACTTTTTTTTTTCTCTCCCTTCACTTTTAGGTGCGTCTGGCAGGAGGGAGAGAGCCATCACAGGGCCGTGTGGAGGTGCTGATAGAAGTCGGAGGAGTGAGGCGCTGGGGCTCTGTCTGCAGTGAAAACTGGGGCCTGAATGAGGCCATGGTGGTCTGTCGTCAGCTGGGCTTGGGCTTTGCCTCAAGTGCTCATCAGGTGGAAAAAACAGGATTCCCTAAGTTGATGTTTTCCTCTGATTCTGCCCTTTTTGTCTCTAGGCTTTTGTTATGTGTACTCCCGTTTCCCCCTTTCTCTCCATCCTGCTGTTTGTGTGCCCGTGCTGTGTTATTACTGAGGCCTGAGGTAATTACAGGCTTCTCAGACGTCCACTTCCAGCGCACCGAAAATAAAAGAGGGAAAGTGAGACGAGGAGCGATTGAGAGAAAGTCACAGAGCAAACAAACTGAAAATAGAATTTTGCATGGAAAAGGCCACTGAGAACATTTAACAGGCTGTTTTTAAAATTGTGAAAAAGGGTGGAAAATGTGATAATCTGTACTGATAGATCCCATAAAAAAAAAATTGTGCTTCTCTCTTTACAGCAGAAGCTCCTGCTTTGCTTCAGCTGTGCCATTTTTCACATGCATCTTGTTGTAATTTTCCGACTTTTTAAAGCACAAAATGACCTCTCGTGATTTGTGTTTGGATTTTTTTTTTTCTTGTGTCTCTGTGCAGGAGACATGGTACTGGCCTGGATCTGCAGATGCTGGTGAGGTTTTGCTGAGTGGGACTCATTGCATCGGCACTGAGATGTCTATTCAGCACTGCCGCAGAAACACAAACGTCTACTGTCCCAGAGGGGGAGATGGCAGAGCAGCAGGAGTCACGTGTGTGGAGAGTAAGTCTGGAACTGGCAAACACATGGACCCAAGGGACTTTTAGTTATTTTCACACATCAGAATCTGTTTACAGGGCGTTTGGGAGAAACTGTTGCTAGTGCAGTGAGTAGAGTGCTAAATTGGAGGGGAACCTTACAATAAAAGTCTTTGATTCTTACAGCTGCTCCTGACCTTGTATTGGATGCCCAGCTTGTCCAAGAGACGGCTTACGTGGAGGATCGGCCTCTCCACCTGCTGACTTGCGCTAACGAGGAGAACTGCTTGTCCTCCTCTGCCGCCAGAATGAACTGGCCCTATGGACACCGCCGCCTGCTACGCTTCTCCTCCCGCATCATGAACATGGGTCGTGCCGACTTCCGACCACGAGCCCCCAGAGAAAGTTGGGTATGGCACCAGTGCCACAGGTAAGAACTCAAGCAGGCATTTAGAAGCCAGTGTGACATTTAACTGAGCTTCAAGGTTTTCATTTAACACTGCAGCTGCTTATTTTATGCCTCCAGTCAGATAGGGAGTAGCTATGTGCTGAAGTCTTTGGAGGGAAAAGAAAAAACTGCATAACCTCCTCTATGGTACAGCGCAGGGCATTGTTGCTACATAGTTGCTACTAGAAGTCAAAAAATTAAATCTCCGCAGCAACAGATGAATGGGACATTAAGATTTGGTAAGTGAAATTGGATCGCTGGGTTTTGGACTATAAATAGCCTAACATGTATAAAAGTCTGTTATTTAACAGCATAAACATAATGTTTTATCCTCCAAAATACTGTTTACCATAAACATCCTGCTCACTGGTCACCCAATTGTTAGAGTCAGAGCCATGACTGCACTCAGAGCAGCCTGGCTTCTTATCTTGGCGGTTGTGGTTCCGTGTCCCAAAACGAGAGGCACGGCTCATTGTGTCTCCCAGCCACAAACCAATCACTCCCTCCCCAACCAGCAAATACATGGTTTGACTCAGAGTTTTGGTAGAGTTTGCTCTGGGAATGGTTCTGTAATGAGAGAAAGAGCTACACCAAACTGATATCTGTCTGCTCCCTTGGATGTTTTACAATTGTTGCCCGTGTTTTCCTGACCTCTTAACAACAACATAACAGGATTTATAGCTGCTATATTTCAAATTAACATTAGGGTTCTTTTACATAGATTGTGTAGTTTGAAATTACACTTTTTTTTTTTTACTTAATTCATGGTTTATTTGCCCTCTCTCAGGCATTACCACAGCATTGAGGTGTTCACCCACTATGATCTGCTCACACTCAATGGGACAAAGGTGGCTGAAGGTCACAAAGCCAGCTTCTGTCTGGAGGACACCTACTGTCCTGATGGTAAGCTATTATTACAGATTAATGACACATACATGTGCTTTTTGTATGAAGATCTGGAAAAAAAAAAAAAGAGCTGAATCGTGACAAACAAGGGAATCAAGAATACATAAAAGTGCAAAGCTGAAATCCTATAATTAGTGCTCAAAGTCAGGCTGTAAGATCAGAAGCCAAGCCTAAATAGATCTTGGTTTTAGAGAGCCCAGACAGCTTTATGCAGCTTAGATCCTTTCTATTCATTTAGAGGAAACACCAAAAAAAGATTTGTTTTATAAATCATTTTATTTTAATTTCAGACTGCTGGTATGACCTCAAATCCACAGCGACTGACAGCAAAGGAAATTTATTCATCATAGTCTTCACTTTTTATGTCTCTAAACTTTTTTTGTCTGTCTAGGTCTCTATAAGCGGTATGCCTGCTATAACATGGGACAACAAGGCATCTCAGTTGGCTGCTGGGACACCTACCGGCATGACATTGACTGTCAGTGGGTGGACATTACTGACATACGACCTGGTGAATACATCTTTCAGGTCAGTTTATTTTAACGCGCAAAAAATATAATTTACTTTGTGCTGAGCTGATGGTGAAACCGTTGGTCCAGTGAAAGTGCCGAACAAAGAGTAATCCACACTTAATCTTCATGCTGAAATAGCATCAGTGATCTCGGTGGCTTACACAACTTCTTAGATCAGGCATGAAAGCGTAAGAAAGAGCAGAGCAAACACAGAGGTTTGTGTTTCAACATCTGAAGGCACACATGAGATAAAAGCAGAGATAAAACACTATAATTTTAGCTAAGTGGCTCTTGGCTGTGTTTCCAGCCATTCAGGTGTACAGTATATATGTAGTTTTAAGGGTGTGTGTGTATTTAGGGAAAGTGAATTTAGTCTGGATTTATATAGAAAGTAGACCTGCTATTAGTCCACCCTCTCAGAAAGTGCGGACTTATTGGCGGTGGAACAGCTCTGTCAGCACTTTGCATTTGTACAAGTTTTAGTACTCAATCACAGTCTCGGCTGTTTCTAGACATCCTGTGTGCCGCTGTGCGGTGACCTTTTCATCCGTCTTCCTCTCTGTCATTTGTTCTATTTTTTTTTTCCCGGACAGTTTAGTGGCAGAAAAGCAACGATGTTTACAGTTTCGAATTATTTTCCGAATGTTTACATAAAATCAAGACGCCTTGCATGTGCCTACGTGGACTTTATGTCAACTGCATGCAGGAGTGGTCCTCCCGCGTCTCCGCGAGCCTGTGCACATGTGACAAGCCGCTTCTTGAGAGATAAACCCACATAAAGCCGAGATGCAGTGTCACCACGACGCAGCACTTTGTGGTTGAGATTGTGGTGCAACAGTAGTTGAGTTGCTCATAAATTTGTGTAAGAAGTGAGAGATTAAGGAAGGGCGTAGAGCCTTGTTTGTCTTTCATGCAGCCTTCACCATGAATCACAGCGTGGCAGCCATTTTTAGGACCATACATTAAGCCGATGAGTCACGTCCACCTCAGCGTGATTACTCCTCATTGAGTTGTTATTTAAAAATCAGCTGCACAACCTCATAGGCTTTTACATCACTGTGAATGCCTTTCATTGTTCTGTAAAACAGATTGAGGGCCCTTTGTTTCACATTATTACAAGAGCCTTTAACGGGGCCTCAACTGCCACTGATGTGATATGGTGTTTTACACTGGGAGTACAAAACGTGTGCTGAAATCACTGGCCTCTCTCAACATGCAGTATTAAATATATATATAAAGTTTTGATACAAATGTACTCTTTACTGCAATGAAAATGAATCATAATTATGAATATTTTGCATCTTAAATCTTTGCCTGTAATATATAATTGGAACCACAAAATTTATACTGTATGTAAAAAAAAAATTAAAGTGGGTTGCTTTATTGAATATGTGGTCAGGTTATCTGTTTGATGTGTGCATCAGGAAAATTCATTTGTGTGCTTTTCTTATATATGGCGGGCAGACAGACAGGGTGGAAAACAACAAACCATGGCAACCAACCATGGTTACAGTCTAATGGTAGGCTGCAACTTGAATCCAAACCCAACACTATCATCTGCATTTCTGGGTCTTTTGTCCTCCACAGAGATAGCAGTGGAAAGTGATGTCATGCATTGCTTAAACCCAGAATATATAGCATCATGGGTCATATAGAAAAGGTGAAAACAGTAATCCTGTGGCTTCTTAGTCAGGCCCCGTGGAAATCTGTTGTTTCATAACCGTCTGAAGAGAATTGTTACTTTCTCACTCATTCCCTTACTTTATTAAAAGACACCCTTTGCAGCATTTCAAGTCTAGACAGATTGCTGCTTTTGCTGTCAATTCCACACAAACACCCACAACTATTTCCAGTATAAACCGAGCTAACAGTCTTCTAACTCTAGCTTCATATTCAATATACATAGATTAGTTAATAACAATACAAAGAAGATGATTATTTTAGCCTACTAAAATAATTTCGGTCATTTCTTCTGCAATTTCTAATTTTATTAAACAAAAAACATTAAATGGAAACGTGGTAAAAATTCCTCTTTGTGGTATTTATTTTATCCTATCATATGTGTAACCAAACCCATCCCAAGTATATGTTTAATGGAGATTTGTGCCTCTGACAGTGGATGTATAATGTGCCTTCTATTGCAGAGATAACCTGGGATACTCGAAAGTGGTTCAAAAACTGTCGACACACAATGCAACCACAAAATGCTGTACAATCATTGAAAATGACTTACTAGAAATCAAATCTAGTGTAGGCTAAAGCAAGAACAGGAGTTAGTCTGAAGGTAAAGTTCAACAATGAAGTATAGCAATGGTTTTTCTCCACCTTGCAAAATGATTAGTTTGTGTTATTTATGGTAGACTGTGTGTGTTTATTTGATTTTTTTTAATAATCCTATTGTGTCAAAATGAAACTCTTCTTTAATTGTAATGAAGTTTACTGACTTTAACACTTTTTCTTGTTTCTTCTCTTCCACAGGTGGAGGTCAACCCCTCTTTAGACATGGCTGAGTCTGATTTCCAGAACAATGTGATGCGCTGCCGGTGCAAATACGATGGATCTCGGGTTTACATGTTCGGGTGCCATGCAGGTAATGTGTGTGTGTGTGTGTGTGTGTGTGTGTGTGTGTGTGTGTGTGTGTGTGTGTGTGTGTGTGTGTGTGTGT
>JAVDPK010002568.1:0-20957 GCA_034780415.1 Cichlasoma orientale | reverse complement strand
TGTGTCTACGTTTATATTTGCCCACCTACATTTTCAGTCTGCCCACCCAACTACAGTGGGCTAGAACCGGGCCTGCCGTAAACTCCCACGGGATGTCATTTAACAATCAGCAGTTCCACCAGCAATGAGCAGTGTTTACAGACCATGACAGAGTCCTGACACCAAGCATCCCTGATATAAACACAGACCCTGCCGCCGCGGATCTTACCTCCCTCCAGCAGGGCTCTGTCTGCTCAATAACAGGTTAGCTGGTCAAGCTGGATGGCTGAATCCGAGATGTTGTCATTTAGTCATGTCTCTGTGAAAACAAAAACACAGCAGTCTCTCATGTCATGCTGAACTGACCTCAGGAGTTGTAAATGGTCCATTTTATTGTCAGGGAGTGTACGTTTGAAAGTATGATAGTGGGAATAGCCAGCCAGTTAGGTTTGGCTGCTAGCCTAGCCTGGATACCTCTGCATTTGCCCCTCCTTTGCTTCCTTTGGTACAGCTTGTGGCATCTCCTGACAAGGTGGGGAGAGACAGACAGGACCGGTGAGCCGCTGCACTGGCGTAGTAGTCCAAGGCCACAAAGCTGCTCTGTGGTGGAGGGGTTTAATTCATGCGTATCTGATCTGCTGATGGATAGCAGAAACCGGTGACAGTACTTGAGGCTTGTGGGCGATAGACGATGCTTGTAATTTTCACAGTGATACCTATTAGCATTATTAAATTATTAAGGATTTTCTAATCATTTTTTCCCATTCATTTGAATGGGGAGAGGTTTCAGATCCTCTTTCACCATCCTCATCTTTGAGTGCCTTCTACTTCCACATACTTTCACGCACAGACACCATTCAAACTTTAAAACATAGCCAAGACCCTGAACTAATTATGATGCATTTTTTGTTTCAATATCTTTTATAGTTTTTCATCAATTCCCATTTAAGTTTGATGTACTTTTTCACCTTTCATACTGGGTGTGAATTGTGCTGGTGCACCTGGCAGGCGTTTTCAATCGGTGTATTTGAAGCATTCTGATTGGCAGATGGCTTAATATATGTATGTGGTGTAAGCCTGCATAGTCACAGGACCCAAGGTGGCTCAGCAGACCAGCCATGACTGCAGCATGCTAAGAAGCAGGGACCGCAGGTTCGAGTCCTGCAGTGTGCATTCTTGAGAATCATTGTGTATTTAAAATTTTTCAACAACATTCCCAAATATTTCAGAAATGCCAGAGTGTCCGCTGAAAGCATTCACAGTGCATTTTCTTCAGGTAATGCTTCGTCTAGTAACGTATTACAATAATCCAGCCTAGAAGTAATAAATGCATGAATTAGCTTTTCAGCATCACTCTGAGATGGGATGTTTCTAATTTTAGAAATATTGCGCAAATGGAAAAAAACAATCCTACATATTTGTTTAATATATGCTTTGAAGGACATATCCTGCTCAAAAATGACTCCAAGATTTCTCACAGTGTTACTGGAGGCCAAGGTAATGCCGTCCAGAGTAAGTATCTGGTCAGACACCATGTTTCTACGGTTTGTATGGCCGAGTACAATAATTTCCGCTTTATCTGAATTTAGAAGCAGGAAATTAGAGGTCATCCAGGACTTTGTGTCTTTAAGACATTCCTGCAGTTTAACTAATTGATGTGTGTCATCTGGCTTCATGGATAGATAAAGCTGGGTATCATATGCATAACAATGAAAATGTATGCAATGCTTTCTAATGATACTGCCTAAGGGAAGCATGTATAGTGTAAATAAAAATATGCAAGTTATCTCCAGTGCGCAACTTCCACTGAAAACCAGTGGCTGAAATATTAAGACAATGCAAAACTGCAGTTATTCTAATGGCCACTTGAGGCTGGTTATAAAAGCTAATTGATCCCAAATACACTCCCTTGTTAAAATTACCAAGTTAAGCCATGAAAATTACAGACTGGTACAAAAAATGTAATTGCTAATTGCTCCCTCAAAGACATTTTTTAACTCATTCATTATTAATTTTCTTAAGGTTTAAAATTAGAGACATGTCCGCTTTGATTGACAGGTGTTTCCTATTCCGGTCACTGTAGCTAATCTCTGTTTACTGTTCCACCTCCGCTAATTCCAGTCACAGAACTTGACCTTGTCACTGTGTTTGTACTTTTCACTTGTCAGATATCATTTTTCATTTATCATGTGTCAGATAATTTTTATGTAATTATCTGAAAATTATACAGCCTGGTGTGAAGTAACAGCCGTCAATTAAGTCTTTGCACTGGTTTTATTCAGTGAAATTCTAGTGTTTTGTTAGCCTGTTATTATCTGTTATTGTATCTCTAGTGATGTAGTGATGAAGCCCCGTGAATGTGTCGAATCTTTCCAGCCAAATGCCTGATCACACAAAGTCCTGTTTAGCAGCTCGTTTAGGAGTACTGACATCTGCTGGACATTTGATGTACAGCATTCCTGCTGTTTTGTTACATGTGGGCTGGCGGACCTTTTAGCATGATTATCATATCAAGTATCGAGTCAAAATCTCCAATTGAAGCCAGATGAAATAAATCTATCCTGATCATGGTATATCAAAGTATTAATAGATCAGCTGTGGTATATCAATGAAATATTGTGACAGTGTGTGGTGTGTGTTTGTGGATAAACAGTTACAGGAAGTGCTTGGATGAGGGTGGGGCGTGGGTTATTGATTTTTATTCATTAATCAATTTTTTTGGACAGTACTGGGGCTCAGGTAATTCCTTCTTTTTGGTATAGCCTTAGAAAACACTGTCACAGAAGACTGAAGAAGCAGGGGTGCACAGAAACTGAAGTGCTAATTTGTACAGGTGACAGATACAGATGCTTATGATTATGCCAATATAATAGTAGATCAGACTCACCTCAGATCCCGCAGAACACTTCCTCTATTTCCCGGCTTTTTCAGCAACTCGAATCACATAATTAGGAAGTCACGTGATTTCAGAAAAACAAAAGGCTTCATTTGGAAACGCCCCCTTTTCTAGACACAGGCCTCGGAGGTTTAGTATCAGGTGTAACATCACTATGTATCTCTGTGACTTTAAGTTGCACTTTTACAGTTTATGGATGCAGCCTGCTGGCTGATAACTTGGAACCTTCTGATCAAAATATGGTAACTTCTGGCATATAAAGAAGCAACATTGTGGCAGGTGGTGATGGGGTCCAGAAATGAATGGGTGTCATCATGTTGCCTACGTCCATCTTTTATATGCAGTCTATGGTTGGCTCGCTGCAGGCAGCTCAAAAATCACCAACCCACTACAAAAGAACAGCAAGTTATTGTAGTAGAGACTCGAAGCTAGCGAATAGAGTCACTGAAATAACTGATTTAATGAGCAGTTTCACTGTAACAGCTGCAAATGCTTAGACTGGCACGGCTTGTGCATTTATTTGAACACTTTAGTACTTAAAACTTAAGCCAAGCCACTTATAACTCTTCAAATTAACATTTCCATAATTTAATGCTCTTATGTTCATGTGATGGACATATGGCTTTTAATACATAATATTTGTACTCAAAGCTGTGCTTAAAAACACATCTCAAGCACATGTTTCCTGAACTGGGAGCAGTTAGACGGTCTCTGGTTTCATCACTGCAAGTGGCATTAAACTACTACCAATAGAAGAGGGCATCCTTGAGCCAAAGAATCTCTCAAAATCCCTCAAAATGCTGAATCCTCAAACCTGCTGTACAAAAACCTCTTTAGGTGGGAATAGAAATCTCTGCACCAATATGAATTTGACAGCACACATTCAGAACAGCCGGTATGAAAATTAAATAAATTGTAATGATCCTTTTTCTGACGCCGCAGCGCTTTAATTAGCCCACTGCGAGCCACGTGGCAGTGTCTCATTCATCCACAGCCAGTGAGCTGAACAGTCACAAAACATCCTTTTAAACATTTGGTTACACAGCAATCTGTTGTATTAATTTGGTAACATTTCCACTGGCTAAATGGGAAACTAAAGGTTAGCAGCAATTTTTAGTTTTGATAGAAATCTCTCAAAGAACAAATCTGCAACTCGTTCTCCATACTGGCTGAGAGTGGTGTAATTATTCACCGAGGAACTGAATGAGCCGCAGTGCCACATGGTCTGTGGTCTGCTGGGTGAAGCCTCAGAAGAGGCGTCTGCCTGCAGCTGTCAGAAAAGCCTCTTGAGCCTGAGATATGTGTCTGAGGAAGCTGAATTATGAAAGCTGGCTCTTGGGAAATCCTGCTGATAACAGAATAAATAAATACTGTCTCTCTTTAGTGATTACCTTTCTAAAGTCAAAAATATTAACTTGTCAGGAAAAAAAGAGGCATTTTCTTAGTCACTAAATTTTTTCAACAAACAGCAGAAATGGATCGCCAAGGAGCTGAACCTTTTTTTTTAAACTAGACATACAGAACAGCAGCTGCTTTGAGCTAAACATTATGCAAGATACTGGGTATCGATTCAATCACTGCAAACCGCCTGACATGATGGCTTAAAAGCAACAAAGCTTAGGCGTAAACTGCAAAGAATGCAGCATTAATTTTTAATGACACAACTTTCAATTTAACCACTCAAACTGAGTAAAATCAACAATATAATGATACATAAAAATAAAAACTAAAAGCATCAAATTTCATCTTAAAACGCTTAAAAATCCAAACACGAGGCTGCGGCTCTGTACAGCAAAGTCTTTCAGTTGGCCTGTTACACGTTGAAAATGTTTAGCTTCAGTGGTTCACTACAGACTGTGCTTACAGTATCAAGAGTATGAGGGTAAAGGTGAGAGAACAGAAGTGGGATTTTCTCATCAGATGTAACACTGCAAGATGTCACACACTGAATGACAAAGTAAGCGGTAAAGGACTGTGACAGGAAAAAGTTATCAAAAAAAATAAAAGAGTGAATTCATTTCATTCATTTCTGGGAAATGTGTTTGTACAAAGGAGTGGCCAGCTGAGAAAACCAGAGCATTACAAGAAACAGAAACGATTTAAGCCTCTGCAGAATCAGGGAATTTAAAAAAAAAAAAAAGATGTTTGTCTTTTTACTTTCCCTCCCAAGCATCTTCCCTCTGCTTGGCTGCCAGGCGCTTTTGTTCTGAAAGATAAATCACATGACAAACAAAAGCCTTAAATTTATATCACTGTCTATGCCACAAGTAGAGAAACAAAGAGCTAAAGCATAATGCACACTAATCTTCACATACAACCATACGTGGCATTTGTTCCGACACAAAGCTTAGTACATGTGCACTGACACTTGTGCAGCAGTGGGCCTAAACTGAGAACAAAGGAGCTTTTTTTAGTGTGCCGTACTTCCTGACTTCCTGGACTGACTGTCATTGGATGGCCAGTGGTGTTTTTCTGGGCCTATATACTTATGTTCCATCTGTAAAGGGAAATGGTTGCTTTACTGATTATAGACCTGGTATGACCTACACAGCAATGGATGGATGTCTCTTGGCACCGCTTTGGAACTCAACTTTCAACTTTCTTTAGTTAAGTTTAAAAACAGCTCCCACTTGTGGCGGTAACCTTGTGATGCAAACACTGGGACAGAAATCATTTGCATTCACGCTTCAGTTTAACTGGGCACCTTATACGACCCTCACACATAAAGTAGTTTAGCATCTGCCCAAACATGATAAGGGCTTCACTCCAAGAAGAAAGAAGAAACTCTGAGAATGAGACTGTACCTCTTGCTTCCTGGAGTTTCTTCCTCTCAGCTTCACGCTGCTCCTTCGTCAGGTTGCTCTTCACGCCAAGGGCGCCAATCACAAGCTTCCGAGCCAGCGCTGCACTCGTCTGAGGTCTCTCTTTAGCAGGCAGGAGGTAGTCTGGGGGGCAGGAGGAAAGGAGGACACATATAAATGTGGGAGATACAGAACTGTAACGTTTTAAGCACTTTGAATGTTTAGACTAGTATTTGTGGTGTAATACGAGCTAAAGCAGGGAAACATCTGAATTCACTCTACAACATCACAATAATCCCAAAACCTAGAAAAGATATAAAGAGTTATCTTCAAGGCAAAGAAGAAGAAGGAGTCCTGGAACACATGGTACAGGGTTGAGAGTTAAGTGGGATTTGCACCTCTGCTTTGAATCTATGCTGTGGACACACCACACACTCTTCTGAAACCATAATTTACCCTGTAACCAGGTATGCACATCCCTACAAATATAACTACACATCACCTAAACTCAGCCCACAAAATCTGTGACTGGTCCATTCAATACCGCTGTGGCCGCAGCTACTAATTGGAAAGCTGGTAGTTCAATTCCAGGCAGCTTCAGTCTGCATGCCAAGATACTGAACCGCAAGTTGAACCAGTGCATTCATCTGAGTGTGAATGTGTGTGCGAATGTTAGACAGAAAGCACTTAGATGAAGAAAAAAGTGTAATGAATATGTGTGTGAATGGGTGAATGAAGCACTTTGAGTGCTCAGGTAGAGCAGAAACGTGCTATATAAGAGTCCAGTCCATTTATAAAGTTCCATTTATTTCTTGTTCTGCAATCATTTTTTGACTTGACTGGAAGAGAACGAATCAACTCGAAGAGAGAAACTGCACCATCAACTAGTGTTTTGGTGGTGAAATTGAGGAGTAAAGCAGGTGAACCACGCACAAGTATAAATGCTGCCGACAATGTTGGCTACTTGTGTAGGCTACTCTATAGTAGACTCAACTCAAAGTACAAATTAAGCTTCAGTCTGAGGAAGCAACAGATACAAACCAAATCCGCAGTCAAGAATCTACCAAGTACACTATATTGCCAAAAGTATTCACTCACCCATCCAAATCATTGAATTCAGGTGTTCCAATCACTTCCATGACCACAGGTGTACAAAACCAAGCACCTAGGCATGCAGACTGCTTCTACAAACATTAGTGAAAGAATGGGTCGCTCTCAGGAGCTCAGTGAGTTCCAGTGTGGTACCGTGATAGGATGCCACCTGTGCAACAAGTCCAGTTGTGAAATTTCCTTGTTACTAAATATTCCACAGTCAGCTGTTAGTGGTATTATAACAAAGTGGAAGCAATTCAACCACAAAGTGGAAGGCCATGTAAAATGACAGAGCGGGGTCAGCGGATGCTGAGGCGCATAGTGCGCAGAGAACAGCATGTAGAGAGCTTCATGGAATGGGTTTCCATGGCCGAGCAGCTGCATCCAAGCCTTACATCACCAAGCGCAATGCAACGCATCGGAAGCAGGGCCCACTGCACTCTAGAGCAGTGGAGACGTGTGACAAATCACGCTTCTCTATCTGGTAATCCAGTGAATTGAACAGCACTTGTCTGACGACACTGTGCCAAGTGTAAAGTTTGGTGGAGGAGGTTTTATGGTGTGAGTTGTTTTTCAGGAGTTGGACATCAGTGTCTGACCTCACAAATGTGCTTCTGGAAGAATGGTCAAAAATTCACATAAACACTCGTAAACCTTGTGGAAAGCCTTCCCAGAACTGTTGAAGCTGTTGTAGCTGCAAAGGGTGTCATCATATTGAGCGCTATGATTAAGGATGTCATTCGGGTTCATATGTGTGTGAAGGCAGACAAACAAACACTTTTGGCAATATAGTGTACCTTGAAATACTGAGTGCTGGTATACCTCAGAGAACTGGTTACAAAATTGGTTCAAAAAATATGGATTTGATTTATTATCATATAAACACAAAGTGATGAAAAATCAGAAAGACAGATCTGTGTAATTGCACCTGAGCAGCTACGGGCTTTGGCCTTTGTGGCAGGGGAGGATTTGGAGAGTGGTCTCAACTTCATCAGTGGATTCTTGGATCTCAGAGCTTCACGAGCTAAAAGGGAAAATAAATCAAATGAATGAGTCGAGTGTTTAATATCTGCTCACAACTGAAAAATGCACATTTGTAATCTGAAATCGGAAAGATGATGGACAACGTAACACAAACACAATCTAAAAAGCTCAGGAGAAAACAGTATTAAGACTGTTGGTCTGGATCTTCTTCAGTCTACTGATCGTCTTTACTAAAACCCTTCTTCTTCAAACACCATAGCAACAAGATGAGTCATAACAATGGCATTTACTGCAGAGGATAATGAACTGTAATTGCTTTAAATGTGAGGCAGAGTTTTACTAACCTGCTATGGGACTTGAGAAAAGGCCCAGGGCGTGTGTGTCATCAATCCATTTAATGTCAAAGCCTCTCTTTCTGAAAACACAGTCAGAAATTATGCAAGGCAGTAAGAATATTTCATAACAGCATGCCCTCTTGTGGATCTCAGTTGCATTGGTTCCGAAAGGCATAACAAACTCACTAAAGATGTAAAAATCATACACTTGCAGTCTTGCTGCAATTAAAGGACTCACAGCTTTTTTCTTTTAAAGTAAACATATTATTCTTTTCCTTATTTTCTAACCTCGTTTTCTAATATATACTGTTATAATGGTAACATCTAAATGCTCCATTAGAGAAGGATTATTCTACTCCGTCTGTATGATGCCAAGGACAGCGGCTATCCCGGATAAACTAATATGGCCATCTTATGCGCAGTGATCTTGTTGTGAGCACCTGCAGAAGAACATGGCTAACACGAAGGGTCAAAGGAGCTACAGCAGCTTGTTTCAAACAATGGCTGAACTCAGAGCTGCACCACGATTATTTTTAATTGTGAATCATGTAAAGCTAATATAGTAGAAAACAGAAAAACAGAAATATGGAGCTTAATAGAGTACTGTACAATAGTCAAGCCACCTGTCATTTCTTTATATTTTTTACAGGAAATGGGAAATAGGTTCAGAGATTTACTAAAACATCTGCAAAGAGCTGAGCGTGAAAGCGAAGCTGTCGATTTACCAGCCAATCTACGTCCCTACCCTCACCTATGGTCACGAGCTTTGGGTAGTGACTGAAAGAACGAGATTGTGGATACAAGTCGCGAAAATGAGCTTCCTCCGAAGGGTGGATGGCCTCTACCTTACAGATAGGGTGAGGAGTGCAGTCATTCAGGTGGGGCTCAGAGGAGAGCCACTACTGCTCCACAACGAAAAGAGCCAGTTGAGGTGGTTCGGGCATGTCCTACCGGGAGGATGCCCCGGGGCAGACCCAGGACACTGTGGCAAGATTATATCTCTTGGCTGGCCTGGAAATGCCTCGAAGTCCCCCCATATAAACTAGAGGAGGTGGACAGGACTTTTTGCACTTAAGGCTTCACCACTCAAAACTAGTTAAATCAGGTAAATATTCTTCAAAGTTAAAGTCTTTGAAGTAAAAAAACAAAACAAAAACAATATTTTGTTAATATCCGCTCAATTTGTCTCATTTGTACTACCAATGTTCACTCAGAATACCTCATGAAAAAAATATACAGAAAAAAAGGAACTTCAAATATATTTTAAAGTTAGCAATGGCACACTCATATATACTTACTGGTAGCACTGAAATAGCTTGAGAAGGTCTTCTGTTTTGAACTCTGTAGGGAAATCGTAGATCTCTACAATGTGAGAAAGTTCATCCTCTGTGAGGTCAATGTCGTCATCATCATCATCATAATCGCCTCTGTCCATGTTGTAGTAATCAAACCCGGGCTCCTGGATTGACTCCTTCTTTTTACCTTCCCTCACAGCCAGCTGGAAGGGTGAAGATGAAGAGCATACAAGGCAGGTGGAAGAGAAAGAAATGATGAGAAGAGAAAAAGACTGGAGGCGTTAAAGTTGAATTATTTTTAGAGGTTCTCTCTGCTCTGTGTTGTATTAAATGGGAATTTTTAGGTAAATTATTAGCAAAGTGTTTGTTAATTTGGGTGAATATTATTCTGCTTGTCTTGGGTTTTTATGATCAAAACCTATATCAAGCTCTCACCTCTTCAAGCAGATGTGGATCCAAACAGTCTCCATCATCATTGAACAAGGTGTCCCAACTCTCCTCTTCCCCCTTTTCTTCCTGCTGTGCAGTATCCCCCCCCTCCACATTAGTTGAAGACTGCCCATTAACCTCCACCTGTAATCGGTCTTCCTTCACATCAGGCTTAACATCGTTGCTCTGTGTCTCAACTCCATCTCCTCCTCCAGCAGGTGCTCCTCCAGCTTTATCCTTCTTGTTCTTGGCGTTCTTTCGTGCTTTGTCTGGGTAGCGAGGCCTGGTTCTTGGCTTAACTTCTCCCTGAGTCTGAGCTTTCTCTTTCGAAACATGAAGTCGTTGTTTGGGGACGTACAGAGGCTGACTCGGCCTCTTTGAATGAGAGGGAGGTGTAGGTCTTGACTGGGTTGAGGCACAGTCTTCCTTGGGCTGCACATCCTCCATGGTTAAATGATGTTAAAGCATCTGGATCAAGGAGGAACAGGAACATGAACTCTTTCAAAGCTTCACAAAGATTTTATTAATGTATAAAGTAGGCAAGTACTCGGGAAGCACTCTGCTAAATGACCTAAATATATTTTAACAAGGAGCTTCAATTAGCTAACTAAACTTCCACTCGTCTATCCTGTAATGATATTTAATGGCGGAACCAAATTTAAATAAATAACGATTCATTTTAAATAAATTGTGTTCATTTATTTTAAATGAGACTATCTAAACCACAATTAAATAAAATAAATTTCCTCTTTCGGCTTACCCGTGTATGGTTTGTTTAACAACAGACTTTCGTCGCACCTATTACGCGAACATGGGCCACCGCAAAGCATTGTGGGAAATGCTGTTCTTCTTCCGTGCCGCAGCTCCATAATCGTGAACGACTACCAAGTTTTTTTTAATAATAATAATAATTAATAATTTTTCGGAAGAATGTACTCTGCCTGTGTAGTTCAATGTGTTTCCCCAGCAGGAATTGTTAATATACTGTCCACTGAATCCGTTTTTTCCCTGTGCCATCTTTTTATATCAGGAACTACAAACAGGAAAAACATTAGGGTGTAATAGACACGTGCACAGAAATGCAGGTCAGCTATTGGTCAACATTCTCATCAGTCGGCCAGTTCTTCGTTGATTGGCCAGTGTTCTCTGCGTTACACAAGGTGTTTCGTAAAAATTTTATTTACGAAACTTATTTTGTGTAATAAAGGCGTTGACTACCTCACTTCACTGCAGCAAGTGCATCATTTTCACCTCCACACAGGGATACGGTAAGACGGCATTAAGATTATAAAGGAATTCTTGCATACCTCTCAGCTCTGCACAGAATGAGGAATAGGCTTCATGCATGTGTATTTATTGATTTATTAAAATCAGTGTATTGCATGTAACTCAGGAGTAAAAGCGAGTTAGAAATATAGAAAATGTATTTTCTGGAGAGCGTTAATAACACCTTTGGTTGCACATAACAGCTGTTTTGTTTGTTTTTTGATGTATTGTGTTGAGGGTTTTTATGTGACGGGTTTTAAATGCCTTGAAATTTTACAGCTTACCTAAAAGCTAAAAACCTTTCGTTTGTTGATTCAGAGAGAAGCATTCCACATTTAAAGCCATATATCTGGTGATTATGTTTTTCTTCTTCTTCTTTCTTTTAAAGTTCTTATAATTTTGCTTTTATACACACTATTCAGAATTTTTGTTTTGTATTATCATTATCAGCTTCAGAAGCTTCCTGTAAGTTGAGCTCAAAACAAAATCTCTTTTTGAGTTGCACTGACCGGTTTTGTTCTGAGTCCCACCAGGTCGCAGTAATGTGGGGCTCAGGTCTGCTGCTCCTCCTGGTGACACTCTGGCACCGCTCCCTCACCCAAAACACTGAGCCCATGCTTCAGGCTGTAACACAGACCATGCTTCCCCCTGACAACCTGCATAATCCCACACAACTCAACTATGGGATGGCTGTGACAGATGTGGATGGTGATGGTGGCCTGGAAGTGGTGGTGGCAGGGTGAGTGTGAGTGGTAGTTTGTTACCATGTGTGAGGATTTCTATGCAAAACTGTGAGATCAAAACAAATCAAAAGCACATGATGTTCTCTCTCAGGTACAACGGGCCCAACCTGGTGCTGAAGTATGACAGGACACAGAACAGGCTGGTAAACATTGCTATCGATGACAGTAACTCTCCATACTATGCTCTGAGGGACCGGGCAGGGAACGCTATTGGAGTTACTGCCTGCGACGTGGATGGAGATGGACGAGAGGAGATCTATTTCCTCAATACAAACAATGCCTACTCTGGTAAATAGTGCAGTACATAAGTAATACTTAAATTAAACTTTTATGGAAGTAATTTGAGGTAACCGAATGATTTTTCTTTCTCTGTGCAGGACGAGCAACATACACAGACAAGCTTTTCAAGTTTCGTAATGGTCGCTTTGAAGATCTGCTCAGTGATGAGCTCAATGTGCATCGCGGTGTTGCTAATCAGATGGCGGGACGCTCAGTTGCATGTATTGATAGAAAGGTTAGTAAACCCCCTTGTTCCCTTTATCTCATCGCATTTGAGTGCATGATACTTTCTTCTAAAATGCTGATGTTTCTCTGCAGGGAACAGGCCGTTACTCAGTCTATGTCGCAAACTACGCCAGTGGCAATGTCGGCCCCCATGCTATCATAGAAATGGACGAGACTGCCAGTGATGTGGCCAAGGGCATCATCGCTCTGTCTGACGTAGCTGCTGAGGTCGGGGTCAACAGGTACACAGGTCAGGTGTCACACTGAAATGTGAGATTTTTTTTTTTTAAGTTGGCTAAAACAACTGAAAGCTTCACTGTTGGCTTCTTCCTCAGGCGGTCGCGGTGTGGTCGTCGGACCGATCCTGAGTGGGTCGAGGTCTGATGTGTTCTGTGACAACGAGAACGGACCCAACTTCCTGTTCAAGAACAATGGAGATGGGACTTTTGTTGATGTGGCAAGACAGGCAGGTAAGAATGAAGCGGGAAGGGAACATGAAGGTGCACGATAGAAGGAGAAAAACTGTAATAACTCATTCGAGTTTGTACTTTTTGTACTAGACTTTCAACTCTTGGTTTCACATCATACATTCCTGTTATCTCACTGATTATTTGCCTTCGAACTCTAACAAGAGTTAGAAATATGAGAATTTATGTTTACTTATTATAACATTTACTGGCTGTCTGGCAGCCTCACAAGGATAACACCTCATGAAGGACTACAGCCTGTGCATTAATGTGAAGATTAAATAAACACAGCATGCTAACTGGTGATTTTTAGACATTCAACTAAGCAGAGCTTCTCACTTTTTACCAAGTCCGGCTAATTTATAACCCCAGCGTCCAGTCCTTAGGCTAAGATAGATAGTCTAGCCATCTGCTGGATGTAGCACTAAATTTAAGACACTTACGAAGGTCCTCTCATCACTTTTACTTTATAAAGAATTATAAATGAACACAGAGTGTTTTTTTCCAGCACTGTGAGCAGTTTAGCCTCTAACATTGTGCCCATGCAAAAAGGTGTGGAGGATCAATACCAGCATGGCAGAGGAGTAGCACTAGCTGACTTCAATGGAGACGGAAAGACAGACATTGTTTACGGCAACTGGAACGGCCCGCACAGACTTTTCCTGCAGCGCAGCGACTCAAGATTCCAGGTAAGAAACTGGATATTGGAAAAAGGAAAAAGGGGGCATAGGTGATAAAAGTTGGCAAAATCTAAAGGTTTTAATAACGCATATCCTAAGAGAAATAGGTTGTGCTTTGCAGAATATCGCTACTGGCAGATTTGCTGACCCCTCACCTATCCGCACCGTCATCGCTGCTGATTTTGATAATGACAAGGAGTTGGAGGTGTTCTTTAACAATATTGCCTACAGCGGAAATGCTCCCAATAGGCTGTTCAGGTTAGGTTTCATGTATTTGTTTAACTTTCAATGAAATGTATTTGTAAGTTAAAGAGTAACTATAACTTGAATCTTTTATTTTTTTGCCTATTTCATTTTAAAGGTTGTTCTTTTTTTTTTCTTTTTTTTTTTTGCAGGGTGTCAAGAAGAACTAATGCAGACCCCTTGATCCAGGAGCTTAATGTGGGAGATGCTGAAGAGCCACAGGGGAGAGGAACAGGTCTGTAATCTCTCAATATCAGAACACATCTTCATTAGTTTGTTTCAGCATGTTCTGCCTTTTGTTTTGTGTATTTAACAGTGATGGTGCAAGTTAATGCCAGAATTTTGCAAAACTGTTGGTCCCTGTGCAGTGCGCACATAAAAGTCTACAAAGGCATATACAACAAAACACACATTACACACTATACTAAGTTAAAAGTGATCACAGATCTGGCCTGCCATAATCCATTCTTTGGGATGTACCTTAAAAGACCACCCTAAACTATTCCAGTGTTTACTTCCTTTAACTGACAACACAGTTTGTCCAAATGTGGTTCACCTGTGAGGCACCACAGTGCCCTCTAGTGGTGGCCCTCATGCCAATCGCGCTGTCAGTCCTTTGGTTTAATGAATTGGTTTGTAAGTGAGTAAAATGTATTTATATAGCACCTTTCTAGATAAAAATCACAAAGTGCTTGAAAACAATCAAAAGGATTTGTTTGTTGTGTTTGCAGCTGAAAGATCCAGTTTCTCAAATATTACAATGAGAACGACTTTTAATCAAAACTTTTTATGGCTTTCTTGAAAGGTAGTATTAATATTAATATTGTTCCACCTGTTAGTGACTAGGTAATGAGACAATGCTCAGTATGTGAAAACATCCTAGCCACATTCACTGTCAAAAATGGCCTAATTTGTTTAAAATTCATTCATTCATTTATGTTACCTCAACTTCCTCCATGTTTGGATGAGACTCAGAAATATAACTGTCAGGTAGGTCAGTGCAGTGAAAACACTCCATGTGTCCTGGATAGGTGGCACCGTGACTGATTTGGATGGGGATGGACAGCTGGACCTGCTGCTGGCACATGGGGAGAGCGCCCAGCAGCCAGTCTCTGTCTTTAAGGTCATGCAGGTGTGTGTGTGTGTGTTTGTGGAGGAGAATTTTGCTTGTTTTGTTTCTGTTTTTCTCTTAACTAGCAGCTGAATGTACTTACTAACTGGTCTCCTTACTACCAGTAAGCTCGCCATCATCCATGATCATCCTTGTTGCTAGGGCTCATCCAATAACTGGCTGCGGGTCATTCCTCGCACCCATTCTGGCTCTTTTGCCCGGGGCGCCAAGGTGACAGTCTTCACCAGTCAGAGCGGAGCTCACACACGCATCATTGATGGAGGCTCTGGATATCTGTGTGAGATGGAGCCAGTCGCCCACTTTGGTTTAGGTGATTTCCTTCACATGCATGTTATAGACACTAAAAGAAGATGAGACAAATTACATGTAAATATGACAGCAGATCGACCACACAGCTGCCACATTAGGATTTTATTTGTGGATGAAATTAATTCTTATACAAGAGCTGCTTGGTATGCCGAACAATCTGTTCTCCTGCAGCGACATTTGTGTGATCATGCACTCATCTATCAAACACTAGGATACAGTATGTGTGGCTTTTTCACTGTATTTATGTTCCTTTTAGACATACAGTTTGAAAAGTTTGGAATATAAGCTCATGCGCTTTCTTGATAAACGCAAGATAAGATTAATACCACGCTCAGATATTTCTTTCTTTTTGTCTGTTTGTTTGTTTTTTCAAAATGCTAATTTGTACTTGTAAAATTTAGCGTAGTGTTTTGTCTTGTACCTGTGACTCCCAGGAAATGATGAGGTGAAGGTTCTGGAGGTCTTCTGGCCAGACGGCAGTACTTTCACTCGTGCTCTTCAGGCTGGTGAAATGAACTCAGTTTTGGAAGTACCTTATCCCAGAGAAGGGGAAACAACTGTGCTTGCCAATGACACGCAGGTATGCAGCACAGATTCCCAACATGAATTATGAACATTTTACTGTCAGCGAATTGAACCCCAAAGCCTGAATCCCTCTCCTTCTGGTTAATTAGAAGCTATTTTACCTCTAACTTTCAAAAATTGAGTCCTTTGTCTGTAAAATGTCAAAAATCAGCCTGTTTGGTTTGAATAACAACTTCTTTTTTTCTTCTTCTTTTTTTTTTTAGTGTGGTAATGGCTTTACTGTCAGGAATGGGCGCTGTGCAGGTGAGGAGTTCATTTTTTTTTTAAGTGTAGAGTTTTAAAGGTTTATAAAATCATTCAAAACCAGATATTTTATCTTGAATGTTTATTTTTCTACAGGTCTTTGAAGAGAATCACATGAAATACAATAAAGGATTGCTATGGTTACAGAAAAAACGGTTTTAAAATGCTTTCTTTTTATTCATGCTTTATGTGGGCTTGTTGTTTTTCTTTACTCTGTGAGAAGATTTTTCTTTCTTTTACTGCTTTAAATAAACTTCTTCATATCCATACACTGGCTCAGTCAGATTATTATTTTATAGATCCACAAAAGTCACATCTTAAGTGCAACCTCAGCATTAATTTTCCAAATGCTACCCTGACAGCAGCAGCAAATGCAAGTGCTTCCTGTGTGACTTAAGTCATGCTGAATTTGCACTAAAAACCTGCTGAAACGGAGCAAGAATAAGGCACAAGAGCTGCAGCTGACACACACTCACTTCTACCTGCCCTTGTCTTTACACATGAATGACCATATTCTTGACTTTCAGTCATTAATTGACGTCTGCCTGCCTATCTTGTCCTCCATCATTGTTTTTACGCTCCACTTTTCTCTCCCATGCAGCATTGGCTCCATTTTATGATGTCGTTCGGTCTTCCGTCTCCACGTTTGAAGCCTCCTGCTTTAAGACAGTTTTACTACAGTACGTTTTATTGCTGTCTGCACCAGCTGATCTGAAGTGAGTGTAGTCTTCAGGGAAAAGACTGGTTATCTGGACCTAACACCTGCTAAAACTACTTGCCGTGGTTTGCATGTGGCATTCCGGTCCTGAACTTTGCTCAGTCCAGATGCTCTGTATTCAGACACTATGCAGTCTGGATATTTTCTCTTTGATGAGCTGCTTGCATGTGGAAGCCACTCTGTGTTGTTCGTAAAGACTGAAAATGTAAATCGGTATTGTTTCTCGAAGCTGCAGTTCCATATGACCAGTCAGTGCATGCATGAAAGCATGAGGAATTCTTTCCTCACTGAGGTTTGCAACAACATTACCTTTAAGCTTAGCTACACATTCAGCAGCTGCAGAGCAACATTATCATTGATCTGTTCACTGTATTTTTAGTCCATTATTGCTAACTCAGTGAGAGCTTTGACACTGAAACAAAACAGATTTCAGACTAAAAATTTGTTCCAACATATTAAAAACTGTGGCGCTCACAGGAGCTGCACAGCCCGTGTGTCATTCTGTAGGCGTCGCTATGAGCAATCCTCTTCTCCTTGCACGCTGAGAGTATTAGTGCAAAAATGTTAACCAGTGCTGCTGTTAATATTGGCTAACTTCCATTTAGCAGCTCCTGTTCTGTGTCCCTGCTCCTGCTCTATAAGAGATGTACTTCCATCACATTTGAGCTGAGACTAAGGCTGTTACTGTTTTAAGAATGGGGCAGGTTTAACTAGAAAGGATTCGGTCAGAAGTTAGAGATTTTTATACCTGATCTAAATGATGACACTCAAAGGCAGAGAGAAAAGCTGGCAACCATAGAGAAGGAAAATATATATTGGACAGACAGACTGCTGGGAGGCATTCATGGTGTTGCACTTCCTTGTTTACATGAAAACTGACAAATAGCTGTGCAGCAGATGTTAAAGGGAGGCAGACAGACGCAGTGTGTTAATGTTAGACTGGAGGTCTTGGAACGAGGAAGTTTCTGGTCATGTCCAACAAGCAGCTCAGCTGGAGTACTGGGCCTTGTGACTTTGTAATAATTTAAACTGCCTAATGTGAGTAACACTGATTTTATATATTTGTATAATACAGATACTAAAAGAAGGATGAGTTTGGTGGAGCTGTGATGAAATTGTTTATTTGACATCAGTCATCTATACCATGTGTAGTAAACAACAAGCAGTATGAAAACTTGTTCTTGCACAAAATGTCACCAAAATAAAAGAAACATTCACATTTGTGAGCCTGTTTTTTTTTGTTTTTGTTTTTTTTTTTTGTTTTTTGGCAGTTATTGTTCTTTGGAAGTCTGTTCATAAAGCAAGGAAGGGTTGGTGTATTTTATAAACACTTACAGGTAAGATTAGGAAGACATTTTTTACCCATCGCTTCTACACTTACTGCTGTACTTCACGCACAGCAAGTCTTTGCATAATCAAAATTTAGGAAGAGCGGTTCGCGCTCAGTGAAACAACGAGGTTAGTACTTGGATTTGTAGCTGTAACCCTAAAGAAGGAAATACAAGCTTCATGAGAAATATGGAAGATCTGCTACATTATGGGTGGCTTAAATGACATTCATCTGCTGCCAGACAGTATGATTTACAGCAGATCTGGAAGCGGTGGCATGTACTCTCTATTTGGGGTCTGGGCAGGTAAAATTTGTAAGCCTTACACAAATACTTATGGCATTTGTTGAAAAGTGGCAACTCAGTTTTAGCGACAAGGTATTAAAAAGCCAGTGGCTGATGTGCTGAGTTGATAGTAATGAGTTCAGTCTAGTCTTGTGTTTGGTCCAGTGTTTTTTACGGTGCAGCTCAGGTTGATCTGGCCAACATGGTGCAATGACAGCAGAGGAGGTATGAGGTTTGGTCTCAGCACTTCCTCCCTTTTATCGTGAAATCGGACAGGAAGGAGAGAAATGGTCGGATCACACAAAGCATTACAAGCTACATCTTTTTTTCCCTTTTCATTGAGACATTACATCCTAACCAAAGTGCATCAGCACCTGCACATTTCTTTGTAATAAACCACTAAAGTGCACCTTTTGAATGTCTAGTGTAACCAACTTAAGCACATGATGGAAAAAAAATAGTGAACCCTTTGTGTGAGTGTAGCTGGGGGACTGTGTTCAGTGTTGGAACATGAGTGGCATTATGTCCTAGGCTTTCCTTCAGAGTTGTGAGTGATCAGGTGGACTCAGGTTTAGGAAGTAGCCAGTCATCGAGCAGTGCTTCCGGACACAGAGCTGCTCCCTGAGCTGGAGCCGCTGGAGCCCCGATCTTCATAGATGGAAATCTCTATCTGTTGAAATTATTAGGGAACAACAGTGATCTGTGGTTTATGACAAATAAATTACACAACAAAAAATGCACTAAAATTTTCTTGATTTTTTTTTTTTTTTTGTCTTTTTGGCACATGCACCCAACCTCCCAAGTAAGGATACAACACGCATTCCCCTTTCTATGGGATCTGTGATAAGGAGACCTCTAGGAGCATAGATCTTCTCATTCTGCTCCTGAATGTATTTGGCAATCTTCTTCAGCACCTAACACACAGAACAGGAAAAATGAGAAGCAATACAGAATCCAAACTCATGTTCGTTTGCCGTAGACCAACAAAATGACCTTCTCATAACGTGTCTCCATGCAGAGGAAGATGAGATATGCTGTAGCACAGGCCAGACACCCCTCCAAGTAGGACTGTCCCCCAATCTTTTCTGCCTCTGCATAGTAGTTATTCAGCGTTTTCACAGTGTCCTCAAACAGAGTCCGCTCGATCTAGAGACATAAAAAGGAGTAGAAATGTGATTAATGAGTAGCAACACAAAATGCTGATGTTCATTTAATATAGTAATGAACAAAAAAAAAAGAAAATATTGCATATTGGTTACAGGTTTATTTTTTCAAAGCTCCATTATAAACTACTTGTCATTTAACATTGCAAGCTCCCCTCCTTACACAAAGCTGGGCCTTTCAGAACTTTCCAAGGAAAACATCTCGGAGGTACAAACAGAAAATTCCAGGGAAAAAAAAAATAACACGAATGATTTAAATTGCTTCCTTGCAAGAGGCTGTGAGTGTTTAAATGTCCATGCAATTGTGAGATTTCAGCACAAACACCAATTTCCATGTGAAACTGACCTACATTTCAAGAATCATCAGAGCTGATAAGAGCTGGGTGTGTTTTTTCCTTTTTATTAGCAGAGTTACAGAATCTTTAATTCACACCTCGTTCTTTTTCTACACTAGTGAGGGAATGATCATAGAACATCATAGAACTTTGTGCGTATATCTCTCACAAATGCCAACCACAGCAGATCCTTTAAGTCCTGTAGACCACTTTTGATAGATACCAACCACTGCAGCCCGAGAACACCCCACAAGAGCATACACATGCATGTACAAATACATACACGTATATACACACACATAGTGTGCATATAGCAAGTGAGAATACCTGGTAAAAGCCCTTCTTCCTCCCTTTGACTTGCAAAAACCATATTTTTGTACCGCTTTTTAAACTGGGTCATGCTTGGACACTGCTTCAGTTCATCACTCAATCTATCTATAGAGATGCAAAACGTTGCTAGTGTGGTTGAATTTTAATGTTTTTGATTTTAAGAACAGTGGATTTGCATGAGCTCTGTAACCAGTATTATGGATTATCCATATAGCCCTTTTTAAATATAGATGATGATGATATTGAGCATATATGAGTATTGTCCCAAACCGCTGCACAGTAATTCAAATACAGTGAAAACAGTGAACAGCAGAGAATGTGGAGTGATTTGTGGTCCAGAATGTACGTATTTGACTTTACTGCCTCTTGAAACTTAATTATGTATATGTTTTATATGAGATTTCCAGCTTATTTTATCATCTATTATCATACATATCAGTGTCATTAATATAAAGCATTTACAGACTTTTTCTTTTCAGACCATTGTGGTTAAAAAAGATATACATCTGAATGCATGTATGGTATACATACATTAAAACACACAACACAAAACATACCATAAAAGCACATTAAACTGTAAAATCTCCAGTTTCCTTACCCTGCTCTCCAACTCAGAAGGGAACTTGGTCTGAAACTTGCAGGTGGTCCCTTCACTGTAATCTCTCTGGATGAATACTTTGTTGGCCAGAGATGCACTGTGCCTCAACTCCTGCAGGTTATGAAACTATGGGAATCAAATAACACACACACACACACACACACACACACACACACACACACACACACACACACACACACACACAAAACCACAAAGC
>JAVDPK010002567.1:71719-83270 GCA_034780415.1 Cichlasoma orientale | reverse complement strand
GTGGCTACATTAGTAGCTTACCACCACCAAGTATGATTGAGGTGTGAATGAATAGTGCATGAAACTGTAAAGCGTCTCTGAGTGTCTAGAATAAGACTAATTATTATTATTAATAAAATAAGAACAACCCAGGTTTCTTTTCAGCACTGTAGCCAGGCTGACAAAGAGTCAGAGCTCTGTTGAGCCGAGTATTCCTTTCACTTTAACTAGTACTGACTTCATGGATTTCTTCACAAATAAAATTTTAGAAATTAGAGAGAAAATTGTTCATATCCATCTCAAAGACTTATCTTTATGTTCTCAAAGACTTATCTTTATGTCTCAACAAATACCAGCAGTGCTGACATAGCATCGTGACGGTGCTGCTCTGATTCTCCATTTTTAAATTGTGTTGATAGGCCAAGTAAAACCAGAGTTATGCCCAATAATTTACACCATGCTTTTATAGCGTCCTCACTTTCGATGCGCGGTTTGTGCAGGAAGAAATGACAAAAAAACAAAAACGGGAGTTTCGCTAACCGGAAGTGTTTGCTAATAAAACCAAAGAAAATACTTCCTGACAACCCATTTCCTATTGGTGGAAAAAGGCACCATATCAACCAATCAGGAAATTATGCTGTAAGACGTTCCATTTGGTTGATTTTGCTGCTGAGGAAGAGGCGAAAAGGTGGTAAAAGAGACAATTAACTATATTATTTGCTATATTATTACATAAGTTTTGAAACTTTACAACTTATATTTGCATTTTAAGTTGTAAAAATAATTTGTTAAGAATGGTTGTGGTTTTTACAGTAAAAAAAATCCAACTTTTTTTCTACTCAGATTTTATGTTTTTATGTGATTTTAAGTCCAATGTGTTAATACAGTGTGTCAAAATGAAAGAATAACTATACAATCACACACGTGAGGTGGTGCTGAAAAAATAATGATACCAATCAAGGTGAGGTAAACAGTTTCTAAGGTGAACCATAAAGGGAGAAACAAAGGTAGCCAAAAACGGCCAAATATACTCAGGACCCACAAGGAAACAAATAATGAGCTGAGATCAGGAGTATCTGTAATTGATTGATTGATTGATTGATTGATCGTAATCTGCATGCCCCATGGGCACAGCCATTCTATGGGAGCCAGAATTCTGGCTGGATTGCAGGGGATGAAACACTTATTTCATTGAATGACATGAATATCAATACATAACTTATATATAATATGTTTTATTTGGATTTTTAGTTGACATTCTGTTTCTTGCCATTTAAATGAAACTGCTATAAAAAATAGAGACTGTTCATTTCTTTATAAGTGGGCAAACCTTCAAATTCAGCAGGCGATCAAATAATTATTATTCCCTGCACGTCATGTGTTGTTGTTGTTCATCTGAGCTTGGATTAGATTAATTTTAGAACCTGAAAAGGACCAGATGATTTTTTAAAAATATGTTGAAGGAATATATTTTTTTCTTTTCTCACAGACCGCCATGCTATGTAGGCATCATGCTTAGGCACTGCATCAATCCAACTTTTGTTTTGGTTCACTGGCCGCAGAAAGGATCATGCCAGTCCACAGTGAACACCTGATGATTAACACGGGGGTCCTCTAGAGGAATAGGTGACAATACACGGTTGAAGTTCCAGTTTCTTGAACATCATGTGCAATGACTGTTCATGACTCCTATTTTGAATATGCTCCTCAGTCAAATCTGGACGCAGTGACTCATTGCTTTTGATCAGCCAGGCAAGCAACTACTTTTGTCATGTTTGCTCGTTCCACTGTGGATTATTCTTCACATTTATGCAGACACGTGGTGTTTTGAACAAGATCTGAACACTGCTTTATCTGCATACTGGGCAAGTAATTGTATCAGTTACATCTGTTTTTCACGAAGAATGTGCAAATGCAAAGCTTATTAAAGTTTATCAGTGCTTATTGTTTTACAGTGGGCTTTATTTGTCATTTCCTTTGTAATTTACTGTAACCAGTTGTTTGTAAAATCTATGCCAGCCAGCTGTAATTTTTATGAGTTGTGCCGTATTTTTTAAGGTGAAGTTCTGGCAACCACTGCTGCCAGCATTTTACTGTAAAGTAAATTTTTGCTATAAAATACTCAAATACATCATACAGTTGTACTGTATTTGTTGCTGAGAAGGACTGTGCTTAGGTTTGCAGTGTCTTTTGTCTTTAAAATTGTTTATCGCAAACAGGTTACTTTGTCACCGTATTTTATGTGGTGATGTTCTGGCCAGTATTTCACTGTAAAGTCAAAAGGATTTTTTAAAAAAGGAAATTAGTGTAAACAGATTGACAATGCATCCGTTTTTTTGTTTTTTGTTTTTAAATAATTTACTGTAAACAAATCTGTTCTAAACTTTGAAATTTGCAGTTGACAAAAAAGCCTACCATGATGCTTTATACAATGCCACTGTATGCTTTATGGTGAAGTTCTGGCAACCACAGCTACCAGTATTTTACTGTAAATTCAATAGTTTTTTTTTGTTTAACAGTGTAAGTGTAAGTGAAAAGGAGGTCAACAACTGCATCTTCCTCTGTGCTTGCAAAATATCCAAATTTTCACTTCTGTCATTACTACAAGAGCAATTTTGAGAGAGGAATTTTCTGAGTTCTTGGTGTACAGCCAGGGTACACAGCTAAATTTAATATCAGCCTGCTAAAATAAACACAGTAAAATAGCTACAGTAACATGTTGATGTTTTCTGGGTTTACCATGTTGCGTTGTAGCTTAATGCTAGCATGCAAACATATGCTCATCAGCTCTAGAAAACACAGCTGAGGCCGAATGTCATCTCTTCAAGGTATTTGGTAATACATGTACTGCACAAATTAAATAATAAGAAGTGTGAATTCACAAACATCACGGCTCAGTGTCAATATCAGTTCTCATTCCATACCATTCAATAGCTGTTGATTAAAACACATACATGCATATACATCTTGCTAGTACCATGCTGGACCCCCTTTTTGCTTTCATAACTGCCTTAAGTCTTTATGACAAAGACTCAGCAAGGTGTGGAAACGCTCTTCAGAGATTTTTAATCCATACTGACATGATAGAATCACACAGTTGCCATTCTCTGTAAACCCCAGGGCTGGTCGTGTGGGAAAACCCCAGTAGATCAGCAGTTTCTGAAATAGCACCCCTTTGGACCATCCTGTCTGGCACCAACAACCATGCCACATTCAGAGTCACTCAAATCACCTCTCTTCCCCATTCTGATGCTCGGTTTAAACTTCAGCAGGTTGCCTTGACCATTCCTAAATGCACTGGATTGCTGCCATGTGGTTGGTTGTATCAAATTGCAGCTCTTTATCATAAATATTAGATATTTGTCGTGAGCAGTTGAATAGTTGTGCCTAATAAAGTGGCTGCTGAATGTATCATGTTTGGGTTGGAGTTTCTATCCAGCACCCTATTCACCCAAAGGATCACCTGATTTCTGCAGACTCAGTGACTAAGCACTGTGCACATTAAAATACACAAACTATGAACACACGCTTTAGCCTGAGCAGTGTGCTTAGGCTGTAGTCTCGCACTTCCTGCAGTGCACACGCAGATTTGGTAAACATCTTGGGATTGAATCCTCCTGGATTTGTATTCCTGCAGTTTTGTGATGGCTAATGACAAATTCTGCTTACATAAACCTGCATAGGCTGCTATTCAGATCATGCGAAAACACACATATTCTGTGCCTCCTTCCATTTGCTTGCTTTGTTATCAGCAGAAGCTTAGATTCTATTGTAGCATTTAATGTCCATTTACTCCATTCATGCATAAACAAATGCTGCTTCTCAAAGTCGCACCGCCTTTTTGAAGATGTCATATCACTTCCACGCATAATCACTTCTGTCTTGAGGACATTGTAATGAAAGCCAGACCGGATTGTCACTGGCATTTGATGCTTATGCCGCATTAAGCTTGAGATGATCTGAGCCATTGAAGCTGTCTGGTTTAGGAGATGGGTGTGTCAGGATGTCAGATTTAAAGGTTGAAGGCCAAATACTCTGCAATTTGTACTTCAAGATGAGGAATTGATTTTGTCTGGGTGTGGAAACATCTGTTGTTGAGTGTGTGTGTGTGTGTGGCTGAGTATTACTGTGCATCGGTGCTCTGACAGGGTGAAGTTTTACAACTACAATGCAGTTTTAATACTCAACAGAGTAGCCCTTTAATGAGTAATTAAGTTAAAACCCCAATTTGTCCTCTTCATTAGCGTCCATCTGCTGTCAGTGGTGTTTGACTGTTTCAGTTCACGCTGAATTATAACCCTAACATCAAAATCAGTAATTGCCCTTGAAGGAACCCCTGAGTTCCTTCAGCACAGGTAGGAAAAATAACGAGCGCGCTGGAAGTTCCCCAGAGAAACAGTGGAGTGAGACGGATTGTCAGACTTGTCACATTGTGAAACAATTCGTGAGGAAAATATCTCAAAATCGTACCTGCCTATTTTCATAGCCAATCAACATCATTGTCAAAGAGTGAGAAGTCAACGGAATAAAAAAAAAAACACATTCCAATCCTAACAAGTTGTTAGACTGAATACAGAGACAATAACAAACATTAAATCCAAGCATTCAGCATTGCCCTCGGGTCGTATATGTTGGTTTTTGAACACCTTCGTAGTCTTTAAAGCTCAAAGATCATCTGCACGCAGAATAAAAACGTGGTTCCCAAAGTGTGGGCCACAGTAATAACAGAAATTCAGCTTGAAATGACTCACAAGTGTGCATATTTCTATAAATGTATTTACTTATATAAAAAAAGTGAATTAAAAGGAGGTGGTTAGTTTGTGATATTACCTGTTACTCTGACCTTGATTTACTGCTCTTGCATTGAAGTTTGTGTCCCAGCGGCAAGTGGGTCACATATTGGCGTTAGCACTTTACGTATGACTGGGTAGCAGATAGCAATTTATAGCCAAAAGCCTGTGTTGTTTATATTTTTTGAATCAAGGAAACGCATGACTTTCTCATGTATTTTAATGAGAGTGAAGATGGGGGAGTGGGGTTCTGGCTGGGCTGCAGCACTCCTGACTTTGGGAAACTCTGATCTGCAGTTTTGCCCGAAAGGATATGCAGTCTGAATCATTGCAAGATGTCAAGGAGTTTGTTATGATGCCCGCAGACTGCTGTGAAAAACCAAATATAACAGTAGCCGATACATTTTATACTCCTGGGAGCGACTTGCATTGCATAACAGCTACTGTTCTCAAATCAAAAAAGAGGTAGTCTGATGGGCTTCACTCCTGTTTTTTCCTGAGAAAGTAAAGTAAGAAAGAGTTTATTCAGTAGTGTATGGAGAACATTGTGATGCTATTCTATTACATTTGGCCTAAAATAGAACGCGTTAGAAAGAGACTTTTTATTCTTAACTGAACACATTCAATTACTTCTTGATCCTACTTCATAGAAGTACTCTGGGTACTGCATTCTTTTGTCATCTAGTCATAACAACACAGATGCATCATGCAGTTGACAAAAGGTCATGATATCACTTTAAAAGTGAGTTAACCCATATAGTGAATTATAATCCTGAAAATTCAGGTTTATTTCTAGCTGCCATACATCCATTTCCCATGTAGCTGTTGTGACACTGTGGTTTATTTTGACTTTAAAACTTCCAAGTCATTTAAAGAGATTTACATAAATGAGGAGTCACTCAAAACGGCATAATAGCATGAATCAGGAAAACTAACATAAAGTTGTGACACCTTTCCAGCTACTTCATCTTGATGAGTTTGAATTGCTTAAGCTGGTCTGACGACATGCCCCCCCCCCCCCCAACCCTTTTCCTGTGTCTGTAGTGTCAGAGAGAGAGAGGCAGAAGAGAGTAATTAAACTGGGAATATGAGTGAAAGGATCAATAAATGATTCACTGGCCCCAGGTATTTTACCAACTTGAAACCAGGTCCTAAATGGAACTGGCCATCGATACCCATCCCCGCTCTCAGAGTAGCTTTTCTTATGTTTGCTTAAGTATCGCACTAAAGATATAGTATGTAAGGACTGCTAAGGCTCTGCCATCATGGTTAAAGTGTAACAAACTTGCAAGAAAATATGCTGAGGCTTAAAATACTCTATATGAACAGCAAGTGAAGTTTGTATTTTCTGGACCCAACAGAGACTGATGGGACTAAGCGTCAAGCTTTGGTCTATAACGACATGTTGTTACAGTATCACATTCTCAGTCATACTTTGAGTCTAAACTTCTAGGCAGTGACTTAAACAGCTCAAAGTCACAACTTTTTAAAACCCTGAAAAACAGTCAGTTTTTGACATTTTCCTGCACAAAAGACAACCTCATTAGAGCCAGAAAAACAAGCTGCAGGGGATCAGTCACCAATCACCAAGTGTGACTGTCTCCTCCTCAAACACACAAGTCAAAATTTGAATATCTGCTGCTTTAGCCTGCTGAGACAGTCGGCGCCATCACAACCCTATGAAATCTGATTTTCCACAAGCGATTACTCACTAACCTCCTGATCCAATCTAATAATTGCGTCTGGAAATGAGCCTGAGCTAACACCTGGGGCTGTGACACTTCCATTTGTTTCTAAAGAGCAAAATTAATTTCTTTTATATTGCACAATTTCCATAGAATTTGCAATGCTCATGAGCAAAAAGACAGGAGGACTATTTAAAACGTGTTTGGATCTTTGCTAATGTTGACAAGTCTTAACACGTAGCATGCAGGCGCCGTGGACCCTGGCTCTTTTAAAAGATCATTCATGGCAGGTGAATCTAGTATGCGAGTCTTATGCATCCCTCAGTTCTTGTAGGCCACGAGCAGACACACAGCAGCAGTGAGTCAGACAGCTGTAGATCATCCTTGGTGAAAAGTCGTCCCTTTGCCTTGGGGGCCGCAGAAAGCTCATGACATTCTGATTCGCAAGGAAGTGCCCCCGCTAATGTAGCAGAGGCTGAACAGAGACCCGCATAATTTTTTCATAAAATCTGTTTAAAATACACTGATTTGTTTGCCCAAGGATTTGGTTTATGAATTATGTAGCATGGATAACAAAGACCTTTCAAGGCTTTTTAATATTTCCAGCCATGATGGCGGCATGGTTCTGCGGATGGCATCATTGATCTGTTGGCTGGGCCACCGCATAGGTTCAAACTAACATATATTGCTGTAATAACACAAATTTGAGATTTATTAGAACTAAAGGCCAAATCTAAAACATAGTGCCTTTAGCTCAGGAGGGAGGGCGGGTCGTCTACTAATCGGGAGGTTGGTGGTTCAATCCCTGTCTGCATGCTGAAGCGTCCTTCGGCAAGATGCTGAATCCCAACTTGCTCACTGGAGTGTGAATGTTAGACAGAAAGCATTTGGGCACAGAAAAAAAGGTAACACTTCTAAGGCTGTAAGCACCCGGCCACGCAGAACTTAAATTTTCTCACAGGGTACATCCCTGTGAGAAAATTTAAGAACAGCACCAGTCCATTTACCATTTAGCACATCGTCAGGTAGACAGTAATAGGACACAACAGGACCTGAGCTTTGTCTTGTGTTTACATCTATCTAACCATGTGCAAATGACACCATGCTTCTACAAAGTCCGTTACCTCTCTGCCTTCTGCTGTTCGTGTAGATGGGCTGGGGAGATGATGGATTGCAGTGGCAAATCAGTACCGCGTGTCATTCCTTCCTCCAACCTTTTTTTTTTATTTAAATCAACATATTGTTTAATGTTTTATTCCTGAAGTGCTTAAATAATCCAGCTGTCACATTTTATTATTTGGTAATTTATTATCTTTAAATTTATGATGTACAGCACAACTGAAACTGAAATAGCTTTGATTGATGCACTTATATAAATGGCTTCATCAACATGTTTTATTAGTTATATCTATCATTATGATACAAGTTAAATAAAACCCCCCCCCCCCCCACACCATCGGCCTCTGGCTGCAGATAGCAGGGTGTGTGTGTTCAGGTCTTGGTGCTCTGCACCATCCAGATGCCAATCTGATTTCCTGGAGCTGCTGTTGAGCTGCTGCCATGCATCACTGTGATTGGCACAGCTGCTTCAGAGTGATGAGACCATTAATGAGACTGGCTAAGAGTGGATTTATTAATCACCACCATATTCAACTCCTGCCAACTCTTTTGTACGTTGCACTGCTCCACATTCGTGTTCCAAAACAGTTGGTGTGCACATTGTAAGTGGCATAAGAAAAATGGAAAACGCTAGTGTTTGGGTGCGCTGACTAAGTTTTAAAAGGCCCTTGGTATTGCTTTGTTCAGTCATCTCTGACTGGAAAGTTTTGGTAAGTGAAGACAAAATAGAGGTTTAGCTTTACAGAGGAAAAGTGATTTAATAGCACACGATAGCGGCCCAAGAATTACAGCTGCATAACAGAGTACTATCCTGTTACTGCTCAGTGCTGGACAGATCCAAAGGATGTTAAATAGTGACTAACAGATTTGCATGTAATACAAGATATTAAAATATTTCTTGCTCTCAATCCTCAAACCGATCCTTACTTCCATGTGCATTTTTAAAAGGCTTGCCTGTGGTATCCAGCCTACCCTCTGCAGCTGGATTATATTTTTACATAATTCCTAAAATCAGCGCTTTATATTTATCTCTTGCACCTCCTACGTGACTGCTAACAATTACAGTTTGCTTACATTCTTAGCTGCTGGAGTAAATTTATCCTACTCAAGTTAATTACACAAAGACAGCATTTAGAAGTCATTGTTAAAACAGACTGCCTAATGCTGTGTAGGTTTTCCTCATGCTGACAGAAGTGCTATGGACACAGGATCTTGGGGCGTGTCTACTGATGATGGCAGTAGATTGTTTGGACCTCAGTGTATCTTGCTTTTTCCAAATACATTGGGATGTATGGAGTCTGTGAGTCTGGGTCGAGCTCAATGCCTTGGGCTCTTTGTCATTCATGTAGGGAAAAGCATATCAAATAAAGGTTTATGGAATTAAATGCAATATATACAAATATGTCTTAAATTAAAAACAGGGTAGAATATTCTGCAAACAGCACATCGAATTAGAAAGAAGTAGCCATGGCTCTAAAATCAATCAATACTATACTTTTCATGCGTGCAACTTTTCAACCAATTGGCATTGTAGCTACACATAACACCAGAGGACTGCATGAAAGTATGTCTCTGTAGCATCTGCATTGGTTGAATACCCAAAATGCATCTATACACATTCCATACGCGCACAGAAATAAAAGAGCTATAAGAGTAACGCAGGGTTTGGTGTATGCTACAAATGTGGTTCTGAGAACTTGTTTAAACAAACATTTTTTTAACCCTTTAAAGTTTCTGGTTAAACTGGTTGTTTACAGTGGTGTTTACTGTTTCTGTTGCATTTGATTAAAGCGCCGACTCAGTTTTTTTTTCTAATAATAATTAGTTTGAGCGATTATAGTTTAAGCCGTAAATGTTGCTGCCCATACTGGAGTGTATTCTTATTCAGATTCACTGCATCCCACACCGTCCCACCTCCGTGCCATAGTTTGCGAGGGGTTTCTGGCAATTTTTTTACAAAACTTCACAGCCTGTAAACAGCCGTTAACTGCCAGCAATCACTGCGATTTACAGACATCATGTCAGCAACTCGTCAGGACTGAAAGTAAGTATGAATCTAAGAATATTTTTGAAAATAAGCCCCCTGAGCATTGAGGTGGTTGAGCGTGTTGCTCTGCTTGGGGAATCCAGTGTTGCTATGACGTGTTGTTGCCTGGCGGGTGTAAGGTGGTTGGTATTTGTTGAACTAACATCCAGATGAATTCTGGGACTGTTTCAATATTTTGTTTTTCTTGAGCACCGTTATTCGCCTTACCTTCGCTAATATCCAGTTACTGTATTTGAGCTAGCTTTCAGCAGAGCGCCACCTTTACATTTTTTTTTATGAAAAACTCAAATGTGTTTATTTGCATCACACACTGAATAGAGTTTTGTCCTTGAAGTGACAGAAATTCAGAAAGAGATGTGGTTAACATTAAAAATGTTAAAAAAAAAACAGATGTGTAATTATGCCAGTGTATTTTTACTCTCTACTATAAAAAAATTTTTAATATTAAGAATCCCTTGTTTAAACAGGCATGGGGCCTGTTCTTAGATTTCTCCTTGAGCCATCATTCCCAACAGTGTCCTTTCATTCATCTCATAAAAGATTGCTCAAAAAATGCTTCAGTAAGTTCTAAGAATGCCGGGTTCATGGTCATTTCTTCGTCGGCAGTGTGGGATTGGTGGGGAGCTGCAAGCATGAAAAGCTACTGTAAGATTCAACTGATGGGAGAAAATTAATTAGGATTTGTGCTTGTGGGCATTTGCATTACATACACAAACAGAATCGCCCCAAGCGTTTCGCTTTGAAGTATGTTATTACTGTACTCTGTGATTTTCTTGGCATTAATTGAAATTCTGTATTACTTGCACTAGGGACTATAATAATTTTAATTATGAAAACCTTTCAAAGAAATGAACAGTTAACATGTCAACTTTTAAGTACCTGTTAAAAATTCACTTCCTAAGTAAATAAGTGAATGACAGGTTGATTTTTTTCCCCCTTCCCTTTGCTTCTCGCCACACACCCTCTGATAAAGTCTGCGTACTTTTGTGTGTGTACTTCATCTCTCCCAAAATGTACAAAGTTCCCATATTGTATAAAAACCCGTGGCTGGCAGAGGATATGACATTGTACTGCCTCCGTTATTTGCCTTGTAAACATAAACGACTGTCTCAAAATAAAGAATTAAAAAAACAACAACAACAACTTCTTCTCCTTTCGTGTTGTCCCTTTAGGGGTCACCACAGCTGACCCTCTGCCTCCATCTCACCCGATCCCTTGAATCCTCTTCTGCCAACCCCTCTGCACGTCCTCCTTCACTCGATCCATGAATCTTCTCTGTGGTCTTCCTCTTTTGATCCTGCCTGGCAGCTCCATATTCAACACCCTTTGCACACTGTATCCACTATCTCTCCTCTGCACATGTCCAAACCATCTGAGCCTTGTTACTATATTTTTGTTTCCAAAACACTCAAACTGAGCTGTAGCTCTGATACACTCATTTGAAATCCTGTCCGTCCCGGTCACTCCCAGTGAAAACCTTAACATCTTCAACTCGGCCGCCTCCCGCTCGGCCTCCCGTCTCCAAACCGTATCAATGCAGGTCTCACTACCATCTTGTAAACTTTCCATTTCACTCTTGCTGCTATCTTTCTGTCACAAACCACCCCAAGACTTGTTACCATTGACTCCACCCTGCCTGCACTCTCTTCTTCACCTGCCTGCAAAGATTGCAGCTATAGCGCACTTTCTCGGCTTGAAGCCATAGTGCTGCTCACTGATCGTTTCCTCTACTCTGAGCCTAGCTTCAACAGCTCTTTCCAATAGCTTCATGGTATGGCTCATGAACTTCCCCCCTCTGTAGTTACTGCAGCGCTGCACATCACCCTTGCTCTTGAAAATTTGTATCAGTCCACTTTCAGTGGTGGACAGTAACAGAGTAAATTTACTTGAGTACTGTACTTAAGTACAATTTTTGAGTATTTTTACTTTAC
>JAVDPK010002567.1:6585-24761 GCA_034780415.1 Cichlasoma orientale | reverse complement strand
TAAACTACAATGCCAGTTTAGGTAGTTTATAAAATAAATTTTTATTTTATAAACTACCTAAACGGCATTGTTTCAGGCACTTGACACGGACTAACTTAATAAACTTAAGCAGGAACTTAATAGGAAGGGGAAATGCAAATAATGCATCACATTTTGCAACCAATTTAATCATCTCTGAGAGGCTGTGATGCTGACGAGGGAAAATGAAAACAGAAGAAGGTCTTTCCTTGAATTATTAAAGCTATGAATGGTAGTTCATATGTGCATGTCCAGGAGGGCAGCTAAAAGAGTTTATTCCAGCTCCAAGTCTTAACAGTTACTAAACTGCTGCATGTCTTGTTGCATTTATGTTCGTTTCTGGGGACCTTGATGCTGACGATTTGTCCCGTCAGTTTTGTCTGAGATTCAGTTTTTGATTTGCTGTCTTTTTGCTGAGTGTGTTGTTGTTGTTTTCTTTTACTTTACTCTTACTCTGGAGCAGATCTGGTTTCTGCCAGTCTGTTCTAGATTTTCTTGCTGTGCATTGACCTCAGCAAAGAAAGTCTACTTTTTAAAAATGTATTCATTTTTTAAAATTTTGATATTTCACTTTCAGCCTGATTCAATACTTTAACCTCTAGCAGAACTTTCATCAGACAAACTGGATGCTGGATTTAAAGTTAGATTTAATGAGACAGGCTCCACTGTTTGAAGGAGTGACTCCATACAGTACAAAGATTCTGCTAATTGGATGAACGTATGTAGTGACTTTACTGTTCTGGCTGACTTGATCTTTCAGTCTACTGGAGTATAAAATCTGAAAAATATAAAATAATATAATTTTCCTTCATTTCTGCACCCTAAAGGCATTCGTACCCCTAATTCTCTTACTGGGGGCTGACTTGGACGAGGTATCCTTGACTCAGAATGCGTTTTCACTGTTGTGTTGTCCTTACATGCTACTCACTTGGACTGAAGTGGGTCTAGTTTTCTCTACATTGTTTGTGTCTTCAAAAGAGTCATTGCTCACCACCCACTCTGTTCTGTCACCGCACATAATTCCATGATGGATGTGTGTGGACAAGCAGAGGATGATGTGAAGTGTCTTTCTGTTAGAAACTGTCAATCACACAGAGATGAACTAAACTAGGAATGAGGGGCAAGTCTTTGGTTTGAAAGTCTGTCTGATATTCTAATTAAAAATGGACAAAAAATAGACGGGCTCCTGACTACTTAACATGCAGAAAATGCTAAAAATAACTACAGAATAAAAGTCTGTTGTTTCTTTAACAGTTAAGATGCATATGGAAAAAAAGATGCATTTATGCAAAGACCATAAGATATCAAGATTATCTTTTTTCAGCTAACAGCATGCGGCAGCATTAAGAATGTTTTTTTTTTTCATTGTTGCAGAAACAAACGATACATGTCAGTTCTGCGGAGACCTTAAAGATTCCTCTAAGATTAGAGGAAAATTGTCTTAAAAATAAGATTCTAAAAAATCCTCAGGAGAAATTGGCTGGATCATATTGTTTTGCTCCTCCATTTCCCTTATTGTGTTAAGAAGCAGCACATGAGGTGATTACAACACTGGTGTTCTTTAAGTAAATTGATGCTCTGCTACAGTGACAACTTACGAACTGAGACAGCTGCATTGCAGACACAAAATCTCAGTGCGACAGCTTCAGTTTGCCATTTCCTTTTCTCGCCCTCGCGTATTTTGACAAACCTTCATTAATGCAACGCATGCTTGCTATCATCCTCCTTACATAGAGAACAAGCAGTCGAGTCATCCAGGTGTGTAGGGGAGGGTCCGTGGGCTGTTAATACAGTGATCAATAGTAGACAAGAGCCACATTTCATCACAACAGTACAATCACACATCGCACAATGTAGCATCAAATCTTTTTTTAAAATACAGCATCTTAAACAAGAAATTTGGTATCCAAAGTTTAAATGTGGCAGCACAGTGGTGCAGTGGTTAACAGAGAAAAAATGTTCCCTGTGTGCAGTTTGCATGTTCTCCCCATGCTTGCCCATTGGTGTGAATGTTCAGGTTGGAACCTCCGGCCACCCCCATAACCATAATGGGCAAGTGGTTAATAAAAAGGATGGATGGATGGATGGATGTTTAAGTGCAGGCACACAACCTAAAGTTTGTTTAGAGAAGACTTTTAAACCCATTCATAACCATAATGAGAGTGTAAGGTAGTTGCCATAAAGGGCTTAAGGTAAGACACTGCAAGTAAAAAAAACACACCTTCAGAACAGGAAAGAAACACAAGTAAGCAGGTCCACAAGCCCATACAAAAAAAAAAAGAAAGTAACACGTAAGAGCCAGAGGCAGAAAACAGCCCAAAACTTCTCCAAACATCAACAAAGCTAAACTCATAGAAATCAGGCAGAAGTCAGAAAACAGGCGAGGGGCCATACACAAGAGATGTAGAAATACTCAACAAAAGCACAACGACAGTCTGGTAAAGAACAAAGGGAAGCATGACAGTATATATACTGGGTGTTTAATTAGCTGGCAGGATGTAGATGTGGCAGAAAATTTCCTGGAAACAAAAACAAAGAGATGAAGTAGAACTAACAGCAAAAAAACAAGGTGAGAAATTGCAAAATAGAACAGGAAACACGTCTTCAGCCCATATGAGTGATCAGTAAAAATATGGGGTTCAGATAGCTCATCTGTTGGACGTGACCACACGGGTCAGCCTTTGCTGCCTTGGCTGCCCATGACCCTGTTCACCACTGATCCTTCCTTGGGCCACTTTTAATAGATACTGACCACAGTAGACCGGGAACGCCCCACAAGAGCTGCAGTTTTGGAGATGCTCTGACCCAGTCGTCTAGCCATCACAGTTTGGTCCTTGTCAAACTTGCTCAAATCCATTATTCTCGCTTCTAACATCAACTGAGGACAAAATATTAACTCGATCCATAACATTATGTAACAAATTTTCACTTTTGTCTGGTCTTTGGGTTTAAACTATGATTTTCTAGTTCTGTCCATGTAAACAAACTAAATAAATGTACTTTTGATACTAAAACTTTCCTTTTGTGGTTCGGACAATGACTTTACAAATTAGTTTTCTCTTCAAAAGAGATGGTAAAAATGTTCAATTAAAAGACAAAATAACAACAAATTGGTGTAACAAAAACTCAATTTGATCAAATCTTTCTTTTAACTGTTCAGATCACACAAAATTTCGAGGTTTCATGAATCTTCAATCAAACACCCCGAGAAAAAAAAAAAAATTCTAAAATCCACTAAAGCAAAGTTTGACAGGAATAAACAACATTTTTTTTAAATCATTTTACAATAAAAAGAGTTGGAAAACAACACTTGCTTGTCAAAGACAAACATTGCGTTACATTGTGTAATCTATCCCACCCACTAACAGGTGCCACGATGAATCAGCGTTATTCACGTCACCTGTCAGCGGTCATAATGTCATGACTGATCGGCACTTACGTCCAACAAAATTTTGCAGTGAATGTAATTATCGAGGGGTTTGTTCACGTTATGTGAATGATTGAACATTTATTCCAAAAACATGGAAAATTTAGATTTTACTGATTGATGATCTAATGTTTTAATGCCATCTTGGTTGATGTCGAGGACTGATGAGACCTGCTTCTCAGCCTGTGGACGACAGGGCTCGATGTTGCTGAAAATTTTGAATGAAGATCTAATAACAAGCTGGACCAAGAATGCAAAAAAAAAAACAAAAACAACTCACTGAGAGAAAATTCCACATTGCGGTGTGCTGAAACCTCTACTTGGCGTATCTAAAGCCGCCAGCCTAAACTAGCTTTAAGAGCACTGCACCAATAGTCTATTGTATAAGATGTGAGTAGGAGTTAATATGAGTTCTCTGAGGAAAAGAGGCCATCATAAACCCCTGCTGACATGCCAAGCTATTTTTATTTTCCTCTCCAATTGTACGACCGTTCAGCACAGCATGAGCCTTACAAGCCACAGTCAAAAAGCATAAGAAAGAGAAACAAAAATTATTGGGAGGGTGAAAGAAGAAGAAGAAGAAAGAAGAAGACGGTGAATAAATAAAGGAAAGAAGAAAAAAGTGATGACAAGTCGAGAGTAAAATTAATTTAAAATAAAATAGATATATAAGAGCTCAAAGAAGCAATGACATCGTTATTAAGGTGAAAACCAAATGAGAGAAAAATGGACCCCCCCCCCCACACACACACACACACATTAGAAGCTAGAAAACGAAAGCCCCATTAAAACCGTCTTTCATATAATCTTATCCTTCCTTTTTTTTCAACTTGCTAAACAAAGCTATTCACATTTCTAACAGTCTGTATTAGTGCTCGTTGTCTCCCTAGAAAATGAGAAAAGGTTTGGATGCAGCAGAGTTGCTGAGTGACTCACAAGCAGCATTTCTGCCCAGAAGGGGAAGCTATCCCCAGGGTAGACCTCATCCTTCAAAACTCTGCCAGAGCCGTTGGAGAGAGGGAGAGGATGATGGGCAGGGGAGGTCTTCAGCTACCAAAGAGTGATGGGTGATGTCAGAAGGGCGCAGTCAAGCACACGCAGCCCCCGGCTCTGCTGGGACAGAGTCTGTGTCTTAGTGGCAAGATGTGCCTTGCATATCACCCAGAGAGAGCGCCACTCTCACTCTATGTTCAGACTCCTAACAAACTTCACCGACTTCATGAAGAACTCAATCTTTTAAATGCCAGCATTACGTTTTTAAATGTACCCACTGAGCTGATCTTCAAGACGCTGCGCATTCTGTATGTGGTTAAACGGGACAGCAGATGCAAGGAGACCAATTCAAAGACTTGATGTTCCCAGCATTCATTTCTGGAAAGCAGAGTTCTAGCTTTATTTCTTCAGAAGTAGTAAAAAAAAAAAAAATTAAATTAAAGAAAATGAAAACGTTATAACAAATATCAGCTGCGAGAAGACCTTGAAATGGTGCAAAGGGACAAATTAATTACCAGTGAATGGCACAGCTGCTGCTGAACCAATAGTTTGACCCGAGGGTCAAAATCAGTTTGAATATTAATTTAAGGCATTTGAATACTTTTCAAGTCCAATTGCATATTTGTCCTTCAAAAATAAATAAATAAATAAAATCAATTTATTTATTGCTCTGACACCCTTTTCACCACGACTGTCATGATCCCAACAGGACCGGTTTTCTCTCGTCTCTCTTCTCTCGGGGGGAGAGAGGGGCCGGCTCCTCATGCTTCGCCCTGTCTGTGGGCAGAGTCTCTGCTGTGATTCCCAGATTCAACCCTCACCACCGCCTGTCATTAACTCATTACCTTGCTGGATTTAAGAACTGGCTTTGAACCTCCATTCTCTGCCAGCGACCTGCTGCCCGTGTAGTAGAAGTCAGGCTCACTATAAGTTTGCTTCCTGCTCCGGTTCCTGTCAGCCTCATAGTGTCTCTCCTCATGTGGAAAACAGCTGAACCTCTCGAAGAACCTGCGATGTTTTCACCTGTGTAAAAAAACAACAACAAAAAAAGCTTACCTGCTTCATACTTACCTGTTCCTGAGTTTTGACTCCTGCGAAACTTTCATCATGAAAACAGCAAACTGGTCGTTGGTCTGCAGGTCTTCCTTTTTGACTGTTCAAATCTTTGGCATCGTGACAACAACCCTGCAAATATTAGTTCTCAGTTCAAAATCGTTTCAATCATCTGCTGTGAAAATAAAGCTGTGTTTGCGGCGGCAGTTGGAAATGCCAACTAAACCACTTGCTCCCGTATAAAGGTCAGGTGTTTTGTTGATCCATCCAAGCACCTTGACCTCATCTATAGTGGGTTATGAGGCTCTTCCTTCTTTGGTCCTGATGGATGACTGTTACGGGGGCTTTGTGCCACGTGAATGCAAAGAGAACCTGACTGACTAATGCAGTCTGCTCTCTTTGAAGCTTGATGAACAGTCTCAAATGCTCAGGTTCAGAGTTCAGCACCTTGAGGTGACTGTTATAAATAAAACTGAACTTAGCTGAAAGATAAATCAAAATGCAAGCGAAATTTAATTCACGCAGCTAATAATTGCGTTATTCAGGAAAACGAAAATTAGAGTGTATGTGTTATGAAAGTAAGTAAGTAAGGTACACTACAGAAGCTATGGGAGAAGGAAAGAAAAGTGTTTTCAAATGATTTGGAACAGATTGTTGACGTTGAGTTGGGTTTCATTTCAAACTCGGGCAGTTATGTTTCCTTTTGAATGGATAGTAACATATTAGAAGAGCAGCACATGAGCAAATGCAATCCAAACTTACCTCAAATATGCATTAAAATGCATCGTCTGTTATAAAGCTAAGTTCAACATAGGCACTGGAGAAGAATTCCACTTTCTCTTCGGAGCAGTTTGAAATAAAATCTGACAGTTCCTGAAATGAGAGGCGGATCACAGTCTTGTTTCTTGGCCAGTTTGCTCTCTCTGCGAGTCCTTTCATAACTTCTAAATAGGTGCATGCTGCTTCAACTTTGCTTATTCATTCCTCTATTTTTCTATCTAGATTTCTTTTTTAAGCAGGTGACACAAAACGACTTTATCAGGCACAGCCTGGAATTTAAAAGACAGACTGAAACCCATCTGGTGTACCTGTGAGGTGTGGATTGATACTGTAAGTTAATGTGGCAGGTTGAGCCTGGGGAAAAAAAAAACAACAACAAAAAAAGCATTCAAACACCTAAACACACACAAGGTGACAGTGTTCGTGTTTCAGATGCAAATCGTGTTAAAACACTGTTTGAAAGACGGTTTTCTAGTCAGGAAAGAGACATGAATTCATACTGTGGACATTCTGCAATTAGGGAGCAGAAGGCGGCTGGAGGGAGAAAGGTTTACATGCAGAGCACTGGCAACACTACTAGAAGCCCTCTCCCTTCACACACACACACACACACACACACATAAAACACGTGCACACCCACACATACTCACACGATATGTTTCTTAGTGCCCTCTACATGATGGAAACCACAGATGTCTCTTATGCCCCGATGATTGCTGCAAGTGGTCCTTTTCAAGCTGGGAAACAAATGTTGCCAGGGTCACTGAATCATGAAGGTCATATGATGCATCATTCAGTTCCCTTCTATCACAGTGACCCAACTGCACTCCACAACAGTACTAAAGACAATCCTCATAAACATTCGTAGGTATTTTCTTTTTTCCCCCCCAGTATTGTGGCAGAGGTAGAAGACTTTGTTCTTGGACTGATTTTTTTTTTTCTCTTCTCGATTGCAAATAAAAACAATCTGTAGGAAGGATGCTGTAGGGGCTTTTTGTGCTACATTTAACTACAATACTGAGTCAACTGAGTCGGAAATCACAAGTGCACGGTCTTATTGACACTGAATTTCATTCCGAATTAGTTTCATTTCTAAAAAATAAAGCATTAAAAAGTGAGTGCTAAACTTACAAGAGCCAGCCTGTCAGAGTGCTCTTGTCCAGGATGTAAAACAATAACAGTGCAGAAGTGCATCCATCACCGAATTACAGCTTTCACTGGTAATGATGTACCAGAAGTATCCTAAAGTACGCGCTGCACGTTGCAGCCCGAAGGAAACGCTCGTGATGAGCCGATACGTTCGGAAATAAATATTTTTTTCATAATTTAAGAGTTTAAAAGCTACTGCTTTTTGTAACAAACCCACAGAGAGCATCAGCCACCTCTGCAGTGCCTCTGAGCTTTTACTTTTGGCTTATTGATTTGGTTGTACAGCATCCCATCACATGCAGCTCAGTGACTGCCTGGAAGAAGAACATGTAGCTGATAGAGAACAAAATATTTTTCACAGAAGAATAATACAGAGATAAAAAAAAGGCAGTGATTCATCCAGTGGACTGACATACCACCTCAGTGCTAATGGTGTTGTGTCTGCTTGATGTCTAATTAGGCAATTTCTTGTTGTTGTGAACATTATTGGTTGCTTACTGACACTCAAAGCAACATCTGTAAATACACTGGGAGGGACGGATCAGAGCAAACAGTGTTCAGCGTTGTGATTCTTCTGGCAAAACATGAGAAGTGCGACGTTTTGTGCAATTATAGATATCAATTTTCAATTATTTTACAGCAAAAAGGGGAAGAACAAGATTTTCTGTTCAGCTGAGCGTTGCTGGAGGCCTTGTGCTATATAGAATAATTGCAATTATTATTATATTATAAGACCACAGTGGCCTGTAATGACTTTGACAGCAATGCACCCACCACCACCAAACAAAACCAAAACAAACAAACCTTCCTTTGCTGCTGAAGAAGAGAATTTGGCCCAGATTAAGACATACCATTTTGTGCTCCCCGTCTTTTATTCTTTTATAAAAGCTGACAGCCTCCTGCAGCTTCTGCACTCCTTCCTGGACATGTTCACCTTTCTGCACTCCTTCCTGGACATGTTCACCTTTCTGCACTCCTTCCTGGCTGAAGGATCATAAAATATCATTACTTCACTAGCTATCGTCAAAATATTTACTATTCATTGACAGTGACGAGAGGAATCTTTTAGAACCATTCCTTGCGACACATAAAAAGGGCATCATTGTCAAATTGCGCATAAATGATCAAAAGAAAAAGTACTCGTGCTACAGAAAAATGTTTCCCATCAGTGTCATGTAGATTAATATAACTGCTGCCGATGCATAAGCCAGAGTTCATTTTAAATATTTTATATTCTGTTTAATCAACAGTGGCTTTATAGAGTAGTGGTTTACATATTCACCTTGCAACTGAAAGCGCCCTTGTTCGATCCTGGGAGGAGGCACAAATCCCTCTGGGGAAGGGCATCTGGTGTAAAAATCTGTCAGATCAAACATGCGGAGCTCCCTGCTGCGGTGACTCCTTGTGAATAAGGGAGCAGCTGAAAGTACCTAGTATTCTGTTTAATCTACAGTAATGCATCATATTCTGTAAAATTTCATGTGCTTGTCCTGTGAGGACCACAAATCTCTAAATGCATCACTTTTAATGAACTCAGAAACTCAGACCTACATCTTAATTTTTTTTTTTTTTACAAGTGCATAAATGCATTAAATGTATTTTTAAAATAAAGAAATCACAGCTGTATTAATCTGGTTAACTGCCGATATCTGTAGGGGGATTAAAGATTTTAGTGAAAAATGAAGGTGGTGTCTTAGCAAAACAGCTGGTTAAACTTTGTTCGGTCAGTCATGTGGTTTCCTGTAGATATTGTTTTGAAAGTGCTAGTGCAGTCTGCACCTGTTCAACTTGCCTGTTTATTAAAACTAACATGGCATGGCCAAACATCCTCTCTCCATAATCAGGACTTTCTTTGTTATTGTGCTAAGAGAGTTATTTAAAACTTTTGGACAATACACTCTTACTCCTCTAGATTACCAAGGTGGTTAGCATGCGGAAACGTATCTGTTCCGATCATAAATCACACAAGCCCATTTACTTTCTAATGCTAGCTTTGTTTCCACACAAAGCGCAGCTCATAACTGATCTCAGAGCAGTGAAAACGAAAACAGTGGCAGCTTGCCTGGCAAAAGGCTGGTCTCCCATCATTTTCCCATCAAAGAACAGAGGTATATCTGCAATGCACATGCACAAACAACCAGAAAAAGCAGCTGGGATCTCAGCTCGGCAGGCTCAAGCCATTGTTAACTGGACACGGAAATGTCCTCAAAACAAGGGCCCCATACAGATTTCAGTGGGATCATAGTGAAGCAGGATTAATCCTGCTTCCAGAGACAATAGCAGACTGTGGCCACAAGATGGCAGTAATGTAAAGGCTGGATGGAAACAGGCATGCGAGAAGGTTTTTTACAGAATGCTGTTTGAGATGAAAGGACAAAGATTGCTTTGTCATCAATTAAAATGGTACATTTTAATTGATGTCTATTTTTAGATTTCACTAGACGGCTTAGACTGCTTCCCTTGCTTGCTTTGATGGAATGCCACCATAAGACCGTAAGGTCTTCTTGGTTGTTAACCACTGGATTAATAACATCTTCTCCATACAAAGTACTTTTCCCTGCTGATTAATGGGTGTTTGAATCTTCTTTCTGTGCAAGATTGACTAAAGGAGCAAATGGGGAGTACAGTAACTGTAAAGAAAATACAGTCACCAAAGAATATTGTCCATCCTAATTTTACTGCACTTTGGCCAAGCTCATGATCTTCGCATTCCCCTAATACTTTACTGACTTGAAAATGATTACTCATGTAAAAGTAATCATTGTGTGCCACTATGCTGGGCAATATTCAGAATATTACTGTAATATAATTATTCGGGGATTCATGTAAGTCTCACTTAAATTCTACAAATAATAAAAATTGGGCTTCTTTTAACTAAATTGAATATTGCTGCTCATTTTATTCTCTGCACACTATCTAATAATTTAGATGCTGATAATTTATATGTTTTAGGACAATCTGAATCTAATCTGAGGTGACTAATAAAGCTGTAATAAATTCCAAATATTTACCTCTCAGTAAATGGAGTAAAAAAAGAAGCCTATAAATCAATTACTGTTTAAACACCAGTGCATTTAAATGCACGAGTGCTGGCGTAACACCTCGTATTTTTGTTCTCTTCTCAAAATTCAACACATTCAAAGCCGCGCTGCTGTCTCTGAGTAAAAATCACACCAAGAAGCCGATCTGTGTTTTTCCATTTTCACATCTAATAGGAGTCATCCATGTGTTACCTACACACTATCTAGATTACTGTATCTCACTGTATTATGGTATTAGTCACACCTTTGTGCACCAGTCCAGATGGTCCTGAATACTGTAGCCTGGACTTAAGTTTGTTCTAATAAGTGGGCCCCATTATGGTGGCATAACACGGACTGATTCTGTGACAGATCACAGCATGCAAGTAAATTTATTGGTTTTTTAAATTTATTTATTTACTTTTTAAAAAGTTGACCAGTCTGTCGTTTCCGTTTCTTTTGTATATCATCCACTCTCTGGGATACTTTATGAATACGCTCTATAACTAACATGCATTAATAAATAAAATGTAAGAATACTTAAGTATACTTACTATTTATATATCTCAGATACATAATGTCATTACAATAGAGGAGAAAAGTTGATTCCATTAATGCGCAGTACGTGGGTACATGCACTGTTACTTTGTAGCGTTCAAATTAAAAGAAAAAGTAAATCTCTTTGTTTCAAAGTCTGCTCATGCTTAACAGACTCAGTCGTGATTCTTTGGTTTACATGGTATCATTAAGTCCTTATTGTCAGATTCAATAATGTTAATAACCCGCAGAGTTGAACCACAAAGCTAACCCCATCTTTCTTTTATCAACAGCTGACTTGGGCATTAATGTTACTTCCTTATCTATTTTCACTATTACAGTAAGCGCTAGAGGAGGAGCGTTTTCTTCTCTTGTCTCAAGTTTCTAAATATAACACCCTGTACAGCTGTTGCTGTCAGGAATGACCTGAAAACAGCCAAAAAGGGAGGTTTGACACATGGTATATATGTAACAGGCTTTCCCTGCGAAATCCGTCTCTGTGTTTTCCAATAAAGCGACCGCGACAAATTGATCTGAGAATGAGGAACTCAGGAGGAAGGCTGGGGTATTAAAGCAGAGTATCACAGAAATGCAGCCCTAATTCACTTGCTGCCCTGTGACATTTAAGTATCTGAACAGTAATTGTAGAACAGACTTATTATTTTTTCCTTTTGTTTATTGAACAAAAGTCCCCTTGATTTGCTGTGTGGTCTCTTTGTAATGTGTAAGGTACAAGCTACTGCACACTTCAATCATTTAAAAGTACAGAGCAATTCTATTAAATTCACAGACAAAACTGCTTCTCTCCTGCCATATTATATTTTACTGTGTTTCATAAGAAATCTTCAAATGATGCAAAAAATCTTGAGCCAATTAACGTTTACATACAAACAGCGTCGAACCATGTGCATATGCACAGTGAATCTAAATATGTGTCACATTACAGGATATAGCTACAGTATGTATGGTGTTACTAAGCAGTGCCATGGTTGTGCACAGAGCTCCTGCACACACTGCCAGCGGGCACACACAATCCTTGCATTTCAAGGACTCGACACCTCTGTTTTGCTACCCAGTCAGGGTTGAGTCACAGCTCCACTCTAACAAGAAATTCAGGGCAGGGGAGAGGAGGAAGAAACTTATTCTCGTTACTAAATAATGTAAAGACAGAAGGGAAAAAATATTGCTTTTGTTTGTCTTGCAGGCCAGAACCCTTTTCAATACACCGGTGATTGATAAAAGGCCAAGGAAATGGGATTCTACACTAAGCTGATGAATGCTAGACAAAATGTTTTATTAATCCTTCAGACTGAAGCTACTACAAAAAAAAATGCATTACATGACTACCTGAATTCAAAGGTGTTGCTTCTAGGAAGGAACACACATAGAAATATTATCGGTGGGCTCTGTGGAGTCTTTTTTTGTTTGTTTGCGTGAGTCTTTGAGGTAATTTTTAACAACTTTACTTTTTTGATTCGATCTCACGCCTCACTTTGAGGTGAAGCAAGCCTTTTTTTTTTCAGTGAAGCAGGTGTAAAACTGGCTACCTATCGAGCTCCGAGCTGCAAACAGGCAAAGCCAATAGCTGGAGTACTTTATGGCATTTGTGGAGAAAATGAAGTAATGGTGAATATTGACCTCGGATTTGTCAAGTGGTTACAAACACTCCTCTAAAGGAATGATAACATGCCTTTCTTTCTGCTGGATGGTTAAAAGTAAAAAAAAAATTGCATTGTGTGATCACAAAATGAGACATTGTTTGTCTTACCTTCTTACTTTTAACCGTCCTTATAGCTAGTTTCTGCATCAAGATACAGTGGTTGTTATAAACCTCTTATAATTATTTTCCCAGACCTCCACACAGTAGCTTAAACATGGTAACACCAAAGAACAATAACAAATGAATAGAATGTGCACCTTCTTTAGAGAACCGTGAAGGTAGTCATTAAAATTAGTAGTGATTAATAACATGGCAATCAACTTGTAACATTTTAATAGTTGTTGTTTAATGTTTTTTTTTTTATTTTAAGGGTGCTTCTAGAAGAAATTTCAAAATAAAAATCAGAATTTTTTTACATCGCACACAGGAATAACTGATAGTGATAACATTTACTTTATAATGGGGTGTCACTGCAAACTAAGGTTCCACTTGCACCACTTTCGGAACAGATGTGCAGATCATTAAAGGTGCACAGTTTGATGACTTCACGAAACTTGATCCTCCTGACTTTGTTGACTTTGCTGCAACGTAATACCCCAAACGTATATGTCGTAAACAAAGCTTCGGTATTAAATATTAACAATCAATATCAAATCTAATACACAATTCCAGTTTGAGTCATCTGATGCCATCAAGCTGGTCCCTGCATTATTTGACACGTCACAGTTCACTCTGAACCAGAGGAACATGTGCTTTTATTTCCACTGGAGGCTTAATGCATTCTGCTCCTTTGGGTTAAAGGTGGCACCCATGTGCTTGTGGCAAATGTGAATCTACTGCACAAGGACAACGCTTATCTCTTGACTGAGTCTACGATGGCAGACTGGGAATGTTTTGTATCATGCCACAATTATGTCAAGTCCTGTGTCACAGAGCATGCAGCTTTTCAGGATAAGACATCAAAAACGTGCGAACAGTGAGTATCCTCTCTATCTGGAGCTGGAAGCTAGTATTAATTTCTTCTGTGAATAATCCCTTTATTAACCCACAATTCTTCAGTTACATGTTGCATTCTCGTAGCACAGTTGCTAGGTTTATATTTATGTTTGTCTGGCAGGATGTTTTCTGAATAATCATCAAATTAAAATAATAATAATAATAATAATTTATTTCCTCTAATTAAAAAACAATCAAATTAGTAAAGATGAAAGCTGATTTTGGCACACAGTTTCTCACCAGTCAAGACCGGCTGATTTCATTTTGAGCATCCGTTTTATGTCGCCGCTGCAGTGACAGCCATCGCCTGAGGCGCAGTGTTTTTGGCCTGTTCGCGTGTTGATCCGTCCACACCGTTCTCCTGAGCACGAGATCTCTCGGATGAGTCGAGGGAATTTCTCAAATTTTTTCACAACAGGATAAAACGATGACATTTTCTATTCAAAGGGTCAAATGTCAAAACTCTGCTGTTACATAACAGAGTTCTATGAAAACAGAACAGCAACAAATAAATAAATAAGGGATGTAAACGGCTTTGCTGGTGCAGGCACGCAGCTGCGAGTCAATCCGGGAAACGTGATCATTATTTTCGTCCGCATTGAAACAACAAATACGCCAGTTAGCTGCTGACATTCAGAAATGTTCTACGCCACGGGAAATAAGGTATTTTTAAACTCATGGGCGAGCCAGCATGTTTGGAAAAGAACTAAAGGTCAAAGGTCAAATGCAGCAGGTGAAATATCAAAGCTTCTCAGGTTACCAAAAAGTGTTAACGTGCTGACAATATCTCAGATTTCTGGCATTTCCTCTCTTGGACTTTTATGTTGTGACGTCTCCATATCTCCAAATATCAGACTACTTGTTGTCTTACCTGCTGTAAGCATCATCTGTTAGTCAAATACAAATATACGAACAGAGGCCGACGAAATGAAAGAATGCTCATGGTAAAAAGTGCCATGATTTTGCACTATATCTTAATTGTAACCAAAGGCATACAGGGGATTGTATAAGCCACGAATAAAAGCACTTTGATCTGATTTTAGCAGACAGTCTTACCAAGGTCTTCCTGTAATAATAACTACTGCGAGCTCCTTGACTTTCTTTTTGTTTTGACCATGCTGTAGATTTCACCATTAGAGTGAATTAATGAGAGGTACTAAAATCAACAGACGGGGAAGTTTAAGAGCTCTCTGGAGTATGCAAACCTGAGTTGTGGGAAGAAAACATAATATCATTCTCCATAAAATTGTGCCATGATTTAGGAAACACTAATCTATCGCACCGTTCTGCTTAGCCTTAGAGAACCTTGGGTGGCAACAGCGTTGAGGAAGAACGCCATAAATATGAAATAAGTAGGATGAATTGTCTTATCGAGGCATTTAAATGGGTTTGCGTTAAAATGGGAACGAGCATATTTGTAAACATAAAAGGATAATGACGCTGGAGAAATAAATTGTATCAATAATTAGTCTAATAGTGTTTTTTGATTGATGTCTTTTACTCATATACATGCAGTTGGTGCATCCTTTGTGCCCTCCTTCAAGTATTTTAGTGACTAATGAGTTTCTTTCATGTGTTATTAGTTGAAAATCCTAAAGAACTAAAGCAAGACGTAATCTTAATGCTACCAAATAAGTCTCTTTTTCAAGATTTCACCAAAAGACGAATTATCTTGGAACTGCAGGTTGATGAAGTTCAAAACAGACTAATCTGTGTTGTTATAATTAGCGTTTTAGATCAGGTTTTGTCATTTGAAACCGCCTCAAGGCCCGAGAGTTTGCCGATACCTTGACAAAGATATCAGTCTAGATAATGGCTATTGAATGCAAATGGAAAGCACACAGCAGTCACTGCTTGCGCCAGCCTTTTCTCCAGAGCCGACAGGGTAGCAAAGAACATACTGTATGTTACAGTTCAGAGCCGTAGAAATGTCAGGGGGTGTTCTCTTTTTGAGGAAAAAATGACAAGCAAAGTCTGGCAAACGTGTACAAAGACAAAGCTTAAATCAAAAACTGCAAATGGGTGCAGTTAATACCCCACAGACAGTGTTCTTCACAGCTAGGATTTATGAGACTTTCACTTCTAAATACGTAGAAAAACAAAAAGTTTCAAATGTTGATCACTTAAAAAATAAAATCTTTACTTAATATAAGATTTTCCATGAAATGCATTCAGCTCCACATTACTGCAGTATCAGGGTCCTGATTTACAACCTCACTGTCTAAAATAACGCAGGCTTGGTTTGATGAGAATTTATAGCCTATAGGTCCGACATACACACACCGCTCTGCCCAGCTTTGGCCTCTGTCATGCTACTAATATTGCACAAGCTTTTCACAGCACACACAGTATTTGCAAGCTTCATATTGGTGAATCAGAATGTCACACAATGTCAAAACTGAGATTTTTTTTCCTATGTTTCCTCTTTTCCCAAAGCTCCGTGAGCTTCATTTTTAGCTCAGGACTGCGCACACTTGTTTGCTTGTGTGCTAATCTCATTTCAGCTTTTCAGGCCAGCTGAAGGGGAGAATTTGAGCAATGGCAGCAAAGCAAGAGAGCCACAGCTGACCACAGTGACGTAAGCGGCGCTGACCGGCCTGACTGAGGCTGCTCGCACATATAAACGCGCTCACACACACGCCCCAACCCTCTCACTCACCTATAACCACATTTCCACGGGGGAATTAACCATCAATGGATCCTCAGTATGAGTGTGTGTGTGTGTGTGTGTGTAGGAGTGAGTGTGCGAAAGAAAGAGAGGCAGAGAGAGTAACCTATGTTTGCCAGGAGCAGCTGCAGCTCTTAGCTTTTAGGGGACAGGCTATCATTTCCACTTCTTCCCCTTCTCATTTAAAAAGCAGTCGGTACAAGTTGAAAGAGATTTAGTGATTGTACAGATTTAATTTTAAGTATGAAAAAAGGAGATTAAAAATGTATTTATCCCATCATTATACTGTTATATTCCAGTGATTTCAGGCGGTTAAATATTGCCGCGGCATGCTTCGTGCAGCATTAAATGTATCTAGCACTGACAGATGCCAAATGATCTTGTCCATAAAAATGAGCCAACATTATAAATATGACTTAAAGTTGGGATTAGAATTCAATCCAACCGCAAAATTTTACTACCCTGAAGGATGCCGGTTCCAGTTTGCATATTAGAGAGAATATTTCTTTTTTTTTTTTTTTCAGAATTTAATTTCAAAGCAGCTCTGCCCATTAAACCTGACTCTGGATCTCCAACTACATAATGACCCGGTTGCTACGTCTCTGTAATGCTGACCTACTGACAACTTCAGTTAAGCTGCTCACATCACTCCTGCTAAAGCCCTGCTAGCCCTGCCATTTTGCCAGCAATCAAATAACAACTTGGAAAAACCTGCGCGGGAAAAGGTACATAAAAGCAACGCACAATTTTCACATCAATGGCGCTGATTGCAGTCGCATGAGGAGCGACCGCTCAGGTGCAAAGTTGAACGCCACGACAAAGCATCCCCCAAACGTGACAGAGAAGGGGTCAAAGGTGACGCGTGCCTGCGAGGACGCGGGAAACGCATATCCGTAGCTCACCTCAGCAACGGCGACACGTTTCTAAGTGCTACAATTCACATGATTTGTTCGGCTCAGTGAGCGTTTCACAGACTATATCTTGCTAAGTGGCTGATCAGAAGCGCTTACACACACACTAACAAATTCACCCACACAAACAAAGACAAACGCGAGATGTGTGAGCAGCAGATTTTAATCTCGGGCTTCCTTTTGTGAGGTTTATCACTTCATTCCTGCAGACTCTTAACAAGAAGCTAGCAGGGCATGTTCTGTCAGCACAGCTCAGCAAACAGCAGGCGCACAAAGAAGCACATATCTTTCTGCTCTGTCATGCAGTCACACAGGGTTGGATTATTAAGGTCACATTATGAGGGGATAAGAATAAAAAGCGAGAGGGAGACATAGAGCGAGAGAGGGATTTTCTGTAATTTCTTCCAGGGGCTTGTGAACCATATGTTCAGCCCTGGGACACAATGCACAACACGAGGGGCTCAGCAAGAGCCCAGAGACATGCCCAACACACCAACACATGGAAAGCAGGCTGCAAACTGTGTGCGGGGGTCAGGCATGTGGAGGAAGTGCACCATTACTGGCAAACTGTCACAGTTCAACATTAAAAACAAGGAGCTGAGTCGAGCTTAATGGACAGCTTCGATTTAGACGTGTACACGTTCAGCTGGATATCGTTCAACTGAAAGCTTATTGACGAACTGTCTGATGATGTTAGTTCTCTTTGTGTTACAGTACGTAAATGATATAAATGACAGCAGTGCAGGTTTGCTTTTCAGAAGCGCGTGCTGCCGGAGCATTCTGGAACCCATTAAAGCCCATTAGGAGAGATTTACTATCACTATGGACAGGTTAAAAACTTACAGTCATGCGGCAGCTGAAAAGCTTCCTATAATGATGTTAGATTAAAAGACAGGAAGCATGTTTTTTTGCGCAGTAGCACAAGCACTAGGCGGGGGGGGGGGGGGGGGGGGGGGCCCAACAA
>JAVDPK010002566.1:379942-425088 GCA_034780415.1 Cichlasoma orientale | reverse complement strand
AAAGACCCTGACAGACCCCCCCCCCCCACAAGACAAAGCATTTCTATGTTATATATGTTGCGGTTAGAAACACATACAAGCTATGTTTTTGAAGCATCTGTGTGAAATATTCCTCTTAGCGCATACCGACTGCTTCAAATTTCTTCCTTTTTGTGGGTTTCCCGGTTAACCAGCATCTGTCATTTTCATTATTATTCTAACTGCTTGACTGTTATGACGCCCTCATCTGTAATCTTAAAAATACATCTGTCTGAATTTAAAATGGAGTTTCTCTTATAGGCTGGGAGTGAACTTGAGGATCGTGTTTACTAGCACATTGGAGCAATTTGGCAGCCTGCAACCCCATTCAGCACAATGTTGCGCTAATCCAGTTTAAAAATAATTAGCTACAGGCTAGCAGGCCTGTGAAATTCCTTTCCCCTGATTATAAATGTTCCTGTCATACCCTCCTTCTATGTTCCCAGGCAGGAAATACATACTCGGGCTTAAAAGGTTTTTTTTTTTTAAGCCTTTTTTTTAATTCTGTCTGTAAAATATAGTATGTTGTTATGAAAGAATTAGGTGTTGGCAACAAAGAGGTGGAACTACTCTGTGATTTTAAAAAGCGCACAAATTTCCATTTAAGTGGATAAATCTAATTGTCATTGTTCCCTTTCCTTCAGCTCCCAACCTGAAGGGGCGACCTCGGAAGAAGAAGCTGTCCATCTCTCAGAGGAGGGACTCCCAGAGTCAGGCTCAGGGTCAGGGGTCATCAGGGTCAACCCAGGGTTCAACAGCAGTGACAGCACAGGAACCCTGCAGTCCAGAGGGCAAAAGTACAACCAAGGTAAGATAAGATACTTTCCCTGAGGGAATATTCACATGGTACAGCTGGGACAAGAGGTTAAAAGAAAAATACTTCTTTGAACAAATAAATCAAACAAAAGAATAAAGAAATTGGAGAACTGTTGCCATATAAACCTGCTGTGATATCACGGGCAATAGACTAGACAGTCCACTAGAGGATGCCTCGTCAGTGTCACTGTTTGTCTCACATAGGCATGCACAGTACATGTCTGCATGAATGCTCCAGAGATAACCCTAATAGATTAGACTAGACTAGAACTGTATTTTGGCAGCTTTGACTCCGATTCTGAGTTATGTTGTCCTATAATTACGGGGTTGAAAGTTTGATCCCTGGATTCTTCCGACTGGCCTGGAGGAAGCTAGAAAACTGTTATGGTTAGACTCAGCAAGACAGTAATTTATCAGCTTTTAGTTAAAACGGTGGGGAAGCTGTTTGCTGTTGCCTGCGGAGCGTCCTTCACATGACTCTGAGCGGACTCGGTGCTCTGAGAGGAACTGCTCTACCACTTCAGATGTCTTTGCAGTTTGTTGGAGAAAAAACTGTTTTTTCACACCAAGGCAAGGCAAAAAAAATTGACACTGACATGGTATCCTCTAGTCAGCAGGCCTGCTACACTCTATGGCTGTACAATATACATACACTGTAGTGCAAAGGGATGTCATAAATCGACATAGGTGGAGTAAGGACAAGTGGGAATCGCAGAATGTTTAAAAGTGATTATTTTATCATGAAAATATTGCTGATTATGCTTCCATGATTGACTTATTTCTAAATATAATGTGATTTCACTCGACTCATTCATCGCTGATAGATTCTGATATTATGGTATCTTTTGTCGAGAGGCATTCTTCTTGTCTGTGTCTCTTTTCTCATCCTCCAAATACATAATAACGTCTAACCAGGCCCAGCGTAATCTTAAAGTACAGCAGGATGTTTTATCTTTAATTTCACCACAGTTTGCACCAACAAGAACCACTCGACTCATTCTGAAATCACGTTAGCTGATGAAGGAAACTGGAAACTAGTTAGTACTGGAAACAAGAAAAGGATCATCAAGTCCCATTAGTAGATCTTTGTCATGTTTTTTTTATTGAAGAAATCAGTTTAGCGGTCTCAATTTTTGTTGAGATTTTGATTTCCTCTATTGATTTTGTACCTCTGCGCTCCTTTATTGTCTGACATTAGTTGTGATATTCATTGTGAAGGAAATATCTTTGGTAAAAGCTCTTCCACAGTTGTTATTCCTATGACCTTGGACAGTTAAATCAATACAAGCAATTCTCTCTCAAAGCTGGAGTCAAACCTATCTGTGCCTAATCTATTATGACCAGAAGAGCTGCTTCATTGATAATCAATGAGAGGTTCCTCTGTGGCTATTAGGAATATTTATTTGTTCTTAAACCCAAACAAATGTCATACAAGCTGCCTGACATCATTTGAATAACACTCTGTTAAGGGTTTAATTTTCCGCTAAATACATCCGCTGAGTCTGTGCACTCTCTCTTTGCAGGTCAAACCCAACTGTAAAACGGTACCCAATGGAAAAATAACCACACCAGCCAAACAAAAGGCCTTTGGCCTCAGCAAGAAATCTTCATCTGAGGAGAAGGAGAGAGGAAAGGAGAAAGAAAAGGAGAGGGAGGAGAGGAGCGAGAAAGAGGACAAGAAAGAGGAGGAAACATCAGAGGAGAGCCGAGCAGAGGAGCAGGCTTTCTTAGTAGAGCTCTACAAGTACATGAAAGACAGAGACACGCCCATAGAGAGGATCCCCTTCCTCGGCTTCAAACAGAGTGAGTAGGACAACTTTTTCTCTTATTCCCTCACTGGCATTGTTGAAGCAATAAAGTACTCGACTTGATAGTAAAAATTTGCGCGGGTACATTTTACAGGAGTTATTTTGAAAATTTAGGTCGTAACATCGCCACTGGGGAATGTTAGCAGGCTGAGAGGAGATTAAAAAAATTTTTGGAGTAAAAGACACCTGTAGGAACAAGCAAAAAAAAAAAAAAGCCCCAAAACCTCCTCAGAATTTCCCTGCACAGAAAAAAGAAAGCACATTATTATTTGAACCTTAAAATATCGTGTGCTGGGAGAAAAGAAACAAGTATATGTCTCAAATTACAGTTTAACTATCAGAGCGAAAGTGCACTCTGTAAGTCATACATGTTGGTGTAATAGGCAGGGGAAAACCTTGCACGGACTCTAATCAGCATCTCTAACCACATGTTATATATGCAGAGCCCCTGTTGTGATCAAAGGAGAAACAAGTAGTTACTTTTTAGTCAGGGGCAGACTTTGTCCTATCCATCCAGAGTATGAGAGCTTCAGGGGCTCCTATATATGACAGGCATTATTTTTAATACCTCAAAATTTAAACTGCTGCCAAAATGTTAAAAAAAAAACCCAACAACAACAAAATTAGTCTGTGGTAATAACAAACTAAAGAATTAATATTCTATGTTGAGAAAAATTATGTCTAGCGGTTAGTAAAAGACTCGAGAGATTTCCTGTCAGAGCACATTTTGGCTGGCTTTTATAAAAAGAGAGAATATCTTCTCACTCTTGTCAAAGGGGTTTCCTGTGAAGGCCAAGAACGTCCTCTACCAGTGTTAAAAGAACATCACATGTATGGGAAACACGTCGGCCCGAGATGAAAGATTTCTAATATAGGTCGGATGCTTAGCTTGCACTTGGCGTGCACAGGACAGAGAAGAAAAAATGCGCACCTAAGCATCAAAAAGGGCACGCTGTGGTCCCTTGAAAGTAAAAAAAAGTGTGTTTGCTTTGTGTTTGATGTCAAGGCAAGACGCATGAGAATGTGGGCTCTCTTCTCAAACTGTGGTTTTTCAGATTTAGTTCACGCTCAGTCTTTATTCAAGGAAGGACATAACATTTGCATTCATATCAGAGGAACCAAGGAGAATTTAGTCATTCAGATCAGAATTTAGCACGACAACGCCAGCAAATTAACGAGAGGCAGGAGGGGGGAGGGGACATGTCTATTGAATGTAACAGTGACAGTTTATAGCATAGTAAAACTCATTACTCTAAACTATTACATGAAGGTAAGCTGTGGTCGCCTCGACTCTGCTAACCTCACTGCGGTATTTTGACAGTCCTGTCATCCTGACTGCCGACATGTTGTTGCTTAAATAGGTCATTGTGGTTGCGGGAGATATAAAAAGGGAGTGAGGAAGACGTAGAGAGACGGAGGGAGAATTACATACCCAACGCACTTTACTTTTAGTTGGCATTTCTCAGTTTGAGCTCAGAATAAAGTCGAGGTCCACGCGCCAACTGTTTTACATACAGTACATGCTTTGAATCTCAAAACCAGACACATCATAAGCAAGGCCCTCATTAAATGGTGAAATCATGCTGTTTAAACTTCGTCCTTGGCAGCGAGCGCACATCAGCACATGTAAAGAGGAGGGCGAAAAAAAAAAGGAAAACACATCATAATTAATACAACAAACCCTTAGATGTAATCAGGCGCCGTTTTCATAGTCTTCTCTTTAAACCTGCTACAAATGCATTAAAAGATCAGAGCTCACTTTCCTGAAATGGAAATGGAAATTATGTTATTTCAGTTGCATTTGAGTAATAATCTTTTATGAAGTTCTCCAGAGTTTAACAAAGCAACAGATGGTTGATTGATTTACCAGACTTAGCCATGCTTTGTTGGCTGGATAACTAAAATATCTATTTGACTCACCTCCAAAAAAACCCTATCTGAGCCTGAGCATAGACTATTTCTGTGTATTCTACCTCATCTTCTAGCTGTAGGGTCTTACCTTTAAGACCATAATAGTGCAGCTTTATAGTCTGGCTAAGAGATACGACCGCTAACCACCGAAATTCAGTCGGTCTGCCTTTACCTCGAATGACTCATAACCTATTTTAAACAGAGAAATGCTAATATTGCTGGTTTAGCTCAGCACCCACTTGTTTTCCTGCCTCACTCTCATGCGGAATTCATGTTTCACTTCAAGGTTTGTATGAATTAAACATCTTAGAGCACAGGTGCTCATCTGAGACCAGTCGACCCGATATTCAGTTTACTGTCAAGATAAGCACAAGACGTCTTTACATTCGAGAGGGTGAAGATTTTCCTTATTTTTGCTGAAAGTGGAAAGGAGCGATTTCTCTGTTTAATCTAGAAATTATTTCTACTTCCAGTTAATCAGTGATTCATTTGTGGAATTACAAAGAAACAAATCATAGACTGCCAGTATCCAAACTGACATTAAATTAACTGCCTTTTCTCCCTGCTAGTGTATTTAGTAAAATGAAAAGAAAAAAGCGGGCAGCAGTGGCACGGTGGTTAGCGCTGTTGCCTCACAGCAAAGAAGGTCCTGAGTTCAAATCCACCATCTGGCCGGGGTCTTTCTGTGTGGAGTTTGCAGGTTCTCCCCGTGTCTGCGTGGGTTCTCTCCGGGTACTCCTGCTTCCTCCCACAGTCCAAAGACATGCAGTTAGTGGGGATTCTAAACTGCCCATAGGTGTGAATGTGAGTGCGACTGGTTGACTGTGTCTCTGTGTTAGCCCTGCGACAGGCTGGTGACCTGTCCAGGTTGTACCCTGCCTCTCACCCCATGGAATTCCCAGCTCTCATAGAGTGAAAGTCAAGGTACATCCTGGACAGGTCACCAGCCTATCACAGGGCTGATACAGCCAATTTAGAGTCACCAATTAACCTAACGTGCATGTCTTTAGCCTGTGGGAGGAGGCCGGAGTACCTAAATAATACCTTTTTTGATATTTCTGCCTTAAAATTATTGATTTTTTTTTTAGTTGCAAGATATCTTTCTAGCCCTATACTCACTGTTCCAGCTTTTTTATTTCTACTTTGAGGTGACTCAGTTTAGCATTCCTCAATCATTTAAAAGTCTATGAGCGCATTAGCACTTGAATTGCAGAAAACAGCTACCAAGTGTGGCTGCAGTTTATTCTGCTGCCATTTAAGTTGCACGGCTGCACAAGAGATTGTAGAAAGATAATTGTGAGTTTGTGATTGTGGATCGAGGAGGAATAAAACAAGAGTAGAAGTGGTTACATTGTATATTGTGAATACCCTTGATCTCTAAGATTAACTGGTAAGTGCGTGTGTGCGTGTCTCCGTGTGAAATTTTTTTTTGTGTGTGTGCTTCAGCGCTCGGGCATCAGCATGTGATTGTGAACATCAGTTCCAATTTGTCTCCTTCTTTCAGCCTTGTTGTCTAATTGCCATGCCATCGGTGTGTCATTGAGGCTGCATTGTGTTCCTGTTTTGTCATCCTTATCTCAGTGATAATTGCCCCTGCCAAATAGAGGGGAATTAAGAAAAGAAATTGCTAATGACAAGACATCTAAGAAAAGGCATGTTCTCTCATTTCCTTTATGTGTCCTGTTCCCTCCCAGTCCCGTGTGCTATTGTAGTAATTACAGTCGATGCATAACAAGCTAGTTAAATAGACCATCTTTCTGTTTCTACAGTCAGAAAGCACAATACGCCAGCGTGCTCAGTTCAAACAGAAAAACCTACCCAGTTCCCTTTGTTATTCCACCCGTGCATTGACAACGGTCGCAGAGAGGAGGGAAGGAAAAAATCAATGCTGTCAAATGCGGAGATAGGAAAATGTCATTTTGACAAATGCAAGGCTTTGTGTACGCACAGATTGAATTTTGATGGATTTCTCCCCAGGCGAGGCCTCTTTTTCTTATTTATAGGCCTTCATATAAAAATGTTAAACAATGATGTTACAGAAAGCAAATACAAATGTCATTGGCACAAAATTCTCCCAATGAACTCGTGAGTTCTTTGTTTGTGGGAAATATTTTCCGTTCAAAGACAGACAGCCATTTGAAGCCTTTCTGAAAGCTTACGTGGCTATTTTTAGGAAAATGTTACACAAGACTTGTATTTTGATATGGCCTGTCATGGGGTATTTGCATGGGGAAATCAATGCAAATGAATTTGCATTAGTTCAAACAGAAGTTTGAGCATATTGCCAAGCGTTTGATGCTTTTAATGGTTTTCATTCATACCTGCAGGCGGCAGCTGAGGGTTAACACATCTCTTTGTCAGGATGAAGCATATGCTGTATTCTATCACATAGCCGTGATTGTATAAGTGCTCAGTGTTCATTTGCATGCTTTTACCTGAAGTGCAGAATTGTTATGTGTGAAATTATGATGAAAAGCTCCAGTCCAGGAATATGCAATTACGATTGTCTTCAATCTGTCTCATTAGTTTTATTGTTTAATCTGTACATTCATTCATGCGTTTATATGTGCACTATATGGTTCAGTGCTAAACTGCATTTTATTGTGCTGATACTTTCTGTAGGTGCTTTTAGACTTTATGTCATCAGCTTCTCAAATGTTGCCTATTGCTTTATTTCCTACATGTTGATGCAATAGTAATAACAACCCATTAATGTACTATATAAAATTATAGCACCCAGAAAAGGAGCATTGTGTATAATGACTACTTCTTTTTACCTAAACAAATTACTTCAACTTGTAATGGCACCTTTTTTTTCTTTACATTTTGTTACGGCTGCTTTTAAATAAAAGATTAATATTCACCTCCTTCTCTCTTGTGTAATGACTGTACATGACATCATGTGTTTCAGCTCAGGTCCTTTCCCAGAGATCCTAACTGCCTTGTTTGTCTTCTGTCTCTCCCAGTCAACCTTTGGACTATGTTTCAAGCTGCTCAGAAACTCGGAGGATATGAGTTGGTAAGTATTCACACATGTGGCAATATATATTCCTGCTTTTCCGTGACGCTCCCTCCCCACCCTCTTTCTGTTTCCCTCCAAAAATCCACACTTTTTCTAAATTGTCTCTCCCTCTAACACCGTCCTCCGTTCCTGTCTCCCTCCTTCTTTCCTCCCTGTCTTTTATTTCTTTGCCCTGCTTTTACCCCTTAAGCTCAGTCACTGTTTTCCCAAGAAGAAAGTTTTGCTCAGAGCCACTTTTAGCAGAAATGATGCTGTTGTTTCAAAACCCCCTTGGAGTGGAAAACACATGTTCCTCTGTTCTAAACTGGTCAAAAGGAAATTGGTTAAATCACTCATATTTTCCCATTTGGGGATGAAGTGAAATGCACATACATACCCACGTGTGTGCAAGTACTATATGTGAGTTCACACACAGCCAGAGTGAGTCAGGAATAAGGGTGTATGAGGCATTTAACTTGGCAGCCATACCTGCCTTTTATTCACTTACTATTCATGCGCTACGTATTTCCAAAGTGAAGTCAATGTTTGATATTAAGTCGTCAAGTGGATTGCTCATGCCTTTTTCTTCATTTGCTGGCTTTGTAATGTCTTCCAAACAGACAACCGAACCAGGCCGTAAACAGGATACAGCTCATATAAATGGGGCTCATATCCTTTTAAAACCCTCATATCTGCAGCTGATTATCTCACATTTCATGTCATGGCTTTGTTGGCTCTGTGGCAGCAGTTATTTTTTTGTGTTTTGTGTTGTAGCCCGTCCGTTATTCCCATCTGTTATGGGATAAGGGTTTGTAGCAGGAACAACTGACTGCATGATGTTAACAGAGCTTATTATGTTAGAGAATTGAGTGTTGAGGATTCAATAACTGGAACATGATGACTCATCAGCTCCCCAAGACCTTGAAATGATGTCAGCCACTTATGTTTTTTATTATTTTATTTATTCCTCTTAGTCTTATTTTTATCCTTTTTGTCTCTGTTTCTTTTGTCTTTTTTGTCTCACCACTCTGTATTCTCGTCCGTCCCTCCAGATCACAGTCCGCAGACAGTGGAAACATGTATATGATGAATTGGGCGGCAACCCCAGCAGCACAAGCGCCGCCACATGCACACGGAGACACTACGAGAGGTGAGTTATTATTTCGAGCAGTTATGTATGACACATTGTTATACATGCACATGTGGAACCGTCTGAAGTGGGTAAACTCTTTCACAGCTGCATCAAATGTACTTTCACAATGCTTTGCTTGTAACATCAGGACGGAGCAAGACACACACTGATCTTATTCAATGAAAGTCAATGTACACATGGAGAGCAGCGCTTGCAGCAGTGGGGTAGTCTGCAAATCATTCCCTATTTGCTCTCATTGTTAAAGCATGTAGCTGTAATTGTATTTAGAAATGTCTTCCTTATCCTATGGACCTGAATCAATTCACAATGAGATGAGATTCGGTTATTTTCCCTGGATTAATTGATCAGTTGTGTGGCACTGTGAAACCAATTATACTGAAATCTCCACTCATTCGGCTATACAAACAAACCAAAGAGGATTAAAAAGTTCAAAATAACAGCAAAGTTTTGAATTATTAACTGACCTATATGAATACACATGCAGTCACTCCGCTTTCCACTATATATGCATTACAAGCACACAAAGCTGCAGGATAAAATGAAAACACCAGTTTAATGTATTCATTTAATCATTCAGCGTGATACTGCAGCATTTTCAACCTCCACGTTATAATCACTCAGATGGTATTACAAAACCTAAGCAAGCATATGGATATGATCCTGGGGGAGCTGTGTGGGTAATGCAGGGCTGCTCGCACACACACACACACACACACAAACATACACACACGCCCACTTTCCCAAGGTTAAACAAATGCCAAATACGATCTTCCCAGCAAGAGATAACCAGTCGCTCATGAAGCAGGTCATTCCTCCAGCCTGTGACCCTCTCCACATCCCTCTGGCTGCTGCAGGTTTATGCATCAGCAAATACACACACCTGTCAGTAATACAGCAATATGCCAGCAGTACCATATGAGGGAGCCAGGCACCTTCATATTGTGTCAAGATTGCGTGCTGTAAGCGGTTTCGCAAGCACAGGCAGCGGCGGCCAGAGCAGTTCTTCCAGGAAATTTGCAAAACCGTATTTGTGAGAGTGTATTATTTTAGGTGTTGAATTTGTAGACAAGCTGACAATGCGCCTCTAAATGTTCAGCTAAGGGTGCCTCCAGTGTTTATGCTGCGCTCCCAGTTGTTTCTCACTACTTCAAATAGGAACCCGCTGCAAACTGGAGTTCCTCATTTCTACTAATAATAGACGTGACTATCAATTTCTGGCTTCAGAGATGATGCTTGGGGAAAAAAAAAGTTTTATTTTTATTTTTTTTGCAAAAGTCAGAATCCAAGAAGTGTTTCATCCTTATTTTGTAGAGTGTAGCAATTACTTTGAAGACAGAAGTAGAAAGCTATATTGTTCATTTGTCTGTAAGGTGTAAAAAAAAAAAAAAAAAAAAGGGGTGTAGGACGAATTTGTGGGACGCGCTGAGGTGTGACTGCTGCTGCGCTGGCCTTTCCCTCTCCAGCCACCGAGAAGCAGCTGAGAGAAAATAATGCTGAATCAATACAAAGCAATAATATCCACACACTGCAGTGAATATCAGGCTGACAGAGAGAAGGTGTAAGAAGGAGGGGTGGGGTTGACGGTGTGTGTGTGTGTGTGTGAGAGAGAGAGAGAGAGAAGCAGAGATCAGCTGAAGCTGAGCAAGTTTCCATTCAGGGGAATAATTTTAGCTGAGCCTTGGTGTTTGGGCTGCTTGGAGGGCAATTAGCTTCATTGTATTAACTCAGCAAACACGACCATTCTCTCTGCATGATGAATGAGGCTGTTTGTGGGCTCACTGAAGTATGTGTTTGTTCCCCAGAGGCGTCTTTGTTTCCACCTTTAGTCATTAGTCAACGTGCTACAGAAATATATTTCACAGGGAAGAATGTACAGTGAACAAACTGGAACAACACCTATGTTTTCCTCTTCTCTCAGAAGGATCACTTTGATTTGTCTCAGTGGGCCAAAGTAGAGTAGAGCAGGAAATAAAAAGTCTCCAGCTAGTAGGAAAAAAGGAAACAATATTTCAGGACATAATTGCTTTCAATTAAGTGGATATTCTTGGCTGTCTTGGTGTTATTTGGGTTAAAGACTGTGAATATCCACAAGCATTCAGCGCTCATTTTAAATTATACACATTATCCCTTTACAACCCTAATGGTAAAATCATATGAAATGGTTTCCTAGGAGATGTTATTGTGAAAGATGGAGCCAGGGGCATAATCACTATATTTATGCTGTCCAGGAGCGGGCGGTAATCACTGGTAGAAATAGAGTTACATAGCTGGAATTGAACAGGAGATAACCTCAGCTAATTGTCATTTTCAAAGTTACTGTTGTTTAGTCAGAGAGCGCCCTTCATTAGTGCGCAGGGAAAAATCAATGTAGAAATGTCCAAGCCAAGGTCTGCCGCTGCAGCTACGGGGAAGCTTTAATGATATTTATTTAAACCGTTTCCCGAGATTAGCTGTCAGGGCCCAGCGCTCTGAATTAAAAATGAGGTCATGAAAAAGATGGCATCAATAACCTTGAAATAGACTGCCTTTTGCTTCTGTGCTGTGCCATTTTCTCCCTGCTCTCCCTCCTCTCTCTCTCTCTCTCTCCTCCACTCCCTGCCTTGCACTTCATGCTGTTTCTTTCATTATACAGGTCAGCGCCTTTTAACAGCTCCTACATATTTAATCTTCCAGGTTTCCTACGTGATCTCTTGTTACAGAAACATCACATTCCACCATCTCTGTTCATTTCTGCCTGTTACAGATTTTTAATACCTCACCATGCCTTGGCACTCTAATGTAATTGCACCACAGGGTTGGTATTGGGGTGGGAGGGGGGATTTGGAAGGGGAGGTGGGGGGGGGGGTATCCATGGCAACAGAGAAGCAATTTAGAATAATTTGCTATTTAAAAACTCTGAGGTTTGGGGTAATAGCAGAAAACGCAGATGAGGGCTTTTTTTTGTTTTTTTGGATTAAATCATTTCATCTTTAAAAGTAATGGCTGTTTGCCAGATGCACTGTATATAGAGTCTGTGAAATATTCTCTGGCTCAGATCATGCAGATATGTGTTTCTTTTAAGACAGATGCACGACAGTTCCAATTTTAGTCGACTAGATGTTTTATTGATTCAGCCTTTATTCATTCCTCCTGGTATCGATGTTCTTCTGCATTCACCGAGGCTGCTTTCCAGATATAAAAATACATTATTAGGAAACCTTGAGTCAGTCCTTGCACCGAGAATTACCGTATAATACCACGGGGTTCAAATTTGTGAAAAAAAGAAATAGAGACAGGATTGTTTTTGTAAATTTCATCCCGAACTCGTCGGAATCGCTCTGCATTGTCCTTGCTGTGTTGCAGTACATCAGATGTAGCGCATTACACTTTTTCTAATGCCGTAGCCCAAACACAGATTTCAGTTTTTCTGCTCTGTTGTTCTACAGCAAGAGGGTATCATTGGATTGCAGTAAGAAGTGGTGTGGAGGGACTATCACCTTCATATTCTCCCTGCTTTTTATTTGTACACCTGAAAGAAGTAGAGCAACAAAGAGACACTGACTGATTTTAATAAGTAAAAATGGTTGACTATTTTGGTACCAAAGCAGGAGAGAGATAGGGAGTTGCAATATGAGAACATAGTATTTACTCTCAGCATTCCTTAAGACTATAATAATGTCTCAACATGTTGTCTGTATCAGAAGGATGGCCAAATTCTTTGTATATCCATGACACTTCCACAGAATGTGGACTTCAGCTAGAGGGGGAAGGCAGCCAAAGAGCTGCATGTTCTTTACACTAAAATAGCAGGCAGCTATTTTAACATCTGAGAGCTAGATGGTTTCCCCAAGACAAATGCTTTATTGAGCATTCAGTGATAAAAAACCTCTTTTTTTTTGCAGCGATCTAACAAATCACAATATCGGCTAATTTCTTTATGTGTGGAATTTAATCAAAAGGTCTGAGTTTTTTTTCCCCCTGCTGGCAGTGAGAAATCACAGATTACGGCACTGATGTGTGACAGGCAATCGACTGTATGAGAATCTATTCAAGTCCACTGAAATTAATAAGTGTTTCAGTGTTGCAAGTTAAATTAATGGCATTCTTGCTGAGATTTCAGTCCACTTTAGGGCCGCGAGAGGGGACATATTGTGGATATTATGGCGTATTAATACTTGAGTGACTGAAAGACTTGAGTGGTCCTTTATGCAGAATAGTACACATTTATTTTAAACAGTTAGCAGTCTTGGCTCGCACCTTCTATGGCAAACATTTACTGCAAGCAGCAGCAGCAGCGGCTAATGAGAGCAAACCCCCAGGGAACAGTAGAGGTCATTTTAAATCTGGTATTTTCAGACTTGACAAAGGACTTAAGTTTTTCATACATTCCTGCGCTGCCCCCCTGTTTTAACTGCATGAATGAGGGTCACCTCAAGTGGTTTGGCTTCAAGACAAAAGAGGGGCTTTGAGGCATAAATCCAAAGCAGAGGGACCAGCTACAATGTCTGTTTATCCCTCTGCTGGCATCTTGTCTCTTTCTCTGCAGCAGTTATTGTTTTCTCATCGCTGTGATGATGCTTAATCATTCCACTTAGATATGATAAAGATTTGATTTTATCTTTTTTTATTTTATTCTCTTTTGCTCACAGGCTTGTAAAAGTAAGTTATTTTGTCTCCTCCAAAATCTTTCTACAGCCCCGGGGGCTTGTCCACCAGCTTTGATTTTACGCATGAAGCAGCTCTTGTGATCTTAACACAACACCAGCAAAAATTAATTTCAGCACGGATGGGAGGGAAATTGTTGAAATGGAACAGCCCGTGGGCTTTTTCCACTTATTTGGTGACTTAGGCATTTCTTGGATTTGAGCACACTGCTTGTTCCTGTAACACAAAACTCGGACGACAGCAGCACATTGCTGGTAAAGTCACCTTGTTTTTGCCAAGTTGTTTTTTTTTTTTCCCCTCCAGTGGAAGTGCTTTGTGTGTAATCCATTACTTCAAAGGCACAGACCTGCTTAGCTCACAGTTTTGCTCTGTTGAATCGCAGCGTTATTGATCCCAGATTCCAAAAATCACTCGGAGACAATGCATTGTATATATGAAGAAATATTTTTCAGTTTACTTGCATGAGGTAGCTTCTGTCTCTCAATATCAATGTTTAGTCTTCACCGCATATTTGCGTTTCTTGTTAAGCAACATGGAAAACGGCTGCTTAAACAAATGCCAGGTGATAAATTGGCATGAGAGGAAGTTAAGTATTTATTGACCTCATAAAAATGTTGCCTCTCCTGCCTTGATGAAATTCCTTGCTGGAGTCATCCAGTGCAGAATACGCCCCCAAGTGGCTCAAATTCATAACTACATCTGGCTTTCTCTCAACTATTGCAGTGGCTGCCAAGCTTAGCCCTTCCCCTGCCTTGGAGGAAATTGCTACTTATAGCAGTATTGTGTTATAAGTACTTATTATATCACAGTACACAATCATGATTAAGCTATAGGTGCAGTGCTTGAAATTGCTTTCACACATAGGTCTATTAGAATTTAACTTTTGTTGTTGTTGTTGTTGTTGTGTTTTGCCTTTTTTTTACAGAAGTAAAAATGGGCTCCTGTAGTTTGAATATTTGTGGCTGGACGGTCAAAGAAACTGTAATAAATGTGTGAACATTTTAATTATATAATTTAATAGATTAATTAATATATATATATAGACTTATTTTAGTTAAGTGTAGCAAAACAACTCATTCTAACAATGAATGGAACTTCCTGAGGCTTTTTTTTTTTTTTTTTTTGGTTTCCTGACTAACATAACATCTTAAGCTTTCCATTTGTAACTATTTAAGGCTCCAGTAATTTCCCAAGCTCAGCTCTTACATTAACCGGACCAGCAACACCCCCATCCCCCTACCCCTTATTGACATTCCATAAAGTTGACCCAGGCCCAGGCAGCCATCTCTTTCCCACAGATCCTGCTGATAGTCAACAGTGGTATATGCAGAATATATGTCACTTTTCCAGCCCTCTGATCATTAGTGATAGCTAGATATTTGCACATGTTGGATAACAATTTTCAAGAGCCTTTTTTTTATTATAGTGGAAGGCTTAATTCACCTTCCTTTTCTGTGCAATTGTGCCTAATTATAGAAAGACTGAGAAGCACTTCCCTGTTTAAAAGAGAAAAAAAAATGGACTGCTTCTATTTTAAAGTTATGTTTTCTAGGATTCTTTCTCCTTTATTCAAAATCATTTTTCCTGTTCATTAACATGTCATTATGCCCCTCTTTCTCTCCTTCTGTTTCTTTTTCCTTTTGGCCCTTTCCCTCCTCTCCTCTCTTTCACAACCTCTTTGCTCTCCGTCTCTCCAATAAGTCACATTTAATAGTACATTTCCTTTCTTGGCCTGGGGCCTGGTGCCAGACCAGCTGTATGAAATGTAGTTTCACCGCTTTCCCTGCCAGCACTTTTGTTCAGAGGAAAAATAACAAAAAATCCCACAGAGCCTCTTGAACTCTCTGAGGCTTTTTTTTTTCTCTTCCTTTTGAAGAGGAGGCAAAACAGCTCTTGATTCATTGTTTGTTTTACCGCCATGTCCCTTAAAAGGAATAGTGCAACCGTCTCTTGTCGTTACTCGAGAAGACCTTTTTTTTTGTCTTCTCATGACTGAGAAAGTCGTGTTTCTGTCTGGCTTTCATGGATTTTTATTGTAAAAAAAAAAAAACCTGACAGAAGAGCTGGAAAGATTTTCAGAGAAACTTATTGAAGTTCTTAGCATCGTAGTTTTTCAGTTGTCTTGGTTTCCTGTTCCACTGCATTTCTTATTTCTGGTCTCGTGCCAATTTCCATTTTCTTTTCGGAGCAATAAAAGTCTAAAAGTTTCCCTCACTGGTTTCTTCATGCCATTATTTTACACATGGGTGTTGTTATGTTATCCAGATCCTAATGTTCCCATTAGTTATGACATCAGATATGGAAAAGTGACTTGGGAAGAGAATTAACAGGAGTCAAAAATAGCCTAATGTTTATTCTACAGATTTTTCCTTGTCACTTAGTATGGACTTAATTAAGTTGAGGCATACGCAGCTATTCAGGATTTCATAACATGTAACAACTAAAGCATGCTTTTACCAGCTGAAATATTGCATTATTATAACCAATTTAAGGGCTTCTGTCATTAATAATATTAGTATATTAAATTAGATATTTTATGCTGTGAAGATCCTTTAAAGAATTTCATTTAATTAAATAAAAAGATATTTCCCCCTTTAGACTCCCCTCTCTCTCTCACACACACACACATTATTTTCTGTCAAGGTTAAAGTAATACCACATGTGATCTGTCTCAGCAGGAGATAACTGGTTGTTCACATTCTCACACACACACACACACACACACACACACACATACACACAGACATGCTCTGGCACCCATTTGAGCCTGGATTTCCCCTAACCTAGTTTAATTACAATAGGATTGTTAATGCTTGCCAGGTATTAAAACAAGGAGGTTTTAAAGCAAGCTATTTGATACACTGCATGCCAGGGGCAAAGCTGCAGCTCCGTTGCCAAACAACGAGAAGAGAAGAGATATTTTACGCTAAACAAAACACTTCCCCCTTTTTCCTGTTTAGCCAAAAAAAAAAAGAAAAAAAAGCGTTTTGTTTATGTGCAGTGATCCACAACATATGTAATCAGTAACCGAGCCTTGCAGAGTTGACATGACATAACTTGATCCTATCTGCTTTGTCCACATTCTTCCTCAGGCTTCTCCTCCCTTATGAGAGACACATAAAAGGAGAGCCGGACAAACCCCTCCCCTTGGCCAAACCCAGGAAGCAGGAGGGCAGCCAGGAGAAGGCATCAGGAGCCAAAGCCAAAGGAATAGGGGCCAAGAAATTGAAAAGCCTCAACAGTCCCAAGCTGGGGAGTAAAAAGGACAGAGGGGAGACAGTGAAAGACCAAGAACAATCACAGGTCAGTAGCAGATCTCTCCCAACTGCTGCCTCATCAGAATTCCAACTCACTCTAAATTCAATTTAATTTTTATGTTGCTGTGCTCTCTCATCACCATCATCTGTCTGGAATTTTCCAAATAATAATAATAATAATAATAATAAAAATTGGAGTGTCGTGTTTCTTTGATGAACTATAATAACTATCATTTTTCCACATGCAGGATGCCACGGGGAAAGAAGAGAATCATGAGCCTCCCACAGCCATAAAACAGGAGGTGCCTCTGCAAGATGAACCAATTGTAATAGAGGAGGAAGAGTTACACGTTACCCTGAAGAAAGAGGAGACCCTGGCGGTGGAGGAGCCATCTTCGCTCTGCCCCAAAGAGCCAGACTGCAGAGCCCCACATGCTGGTCTACCCCTTCGTACTTGTTCTGGTTCCCAGCCTGAATGGAGGCAAATCAGTGAGGCCCTGCAGTCAAAACTCACCTGTGAACAGCAAACTGAAGGTCATTTCATTCCTAAAAATCCTTACCTGCCTCATCGTTGGGATATAGATAAACCAGCTGGACATGTAGCGCTGCCTGAGCCCTTTTCCAGGGTCAAAGACCCCACTGAAGGTCATGGTGGGAAAGTGGGGAAGGTGTTCCCAATGTGTAAACAGGCAGACAAACAGTGTATAGACTTAAGCACAGATTCCTTCCCAGAAAAAGAAAACTATGGGATTATTAAGAAGGAGTCTACCCAGGGCCCTGGACAGACGGCTGCCTACTGCAAAGCCAGCCAGGGGGTCATGTCTCCTTTGGCCAAAAAGAAGCTCCTCTCGCAAGTGTGTGAGTCCAACCCTTTCTCCTTTAATTCTCTTTCTCTTCAGCCTCCACCTCCCACAGCCACGCCCTCAGTTCCTGTCATATCAGTGTCTGAAGGGGAAAAGGAGAAGAGAAAGAGTGAGGAGGAGGGATTAGGACAGAGGCACGGTATCCCAGAGATAGCTCCTATATTCAGGCCATCAGTCATCCAGCATGCCCAGAGCAGCAAGCCTCACCAACAAGCCACAGGTGGCCCATCAGAGAGGATAACTGCCGGAGAGCTTTCAGAGAGTTACAGTTGCCGGACAAACCATCATCTCCAGCCTCAAGTCAGCGCACCATGGCAGCCCTATCTCCCTCGAGCCCAGGATGGTGTAGAAAACACTGGGGAGAAGCTACTCCCGGGGCCCCCTGCTCAGCCCCGGAACTACGCAGGTGACTGCTACTCTTCCCCTCACCTCCACAGTCTGTATAGGCAAACTGAGAACTGTCTGAGCCAAGAGAGGATGCCTGGCTTTGTTAGTGGAGAGCGGCGAGAGCACTACACAAGGGACCGTGAAGGCAGCCAGGGTTTTGTTTGTGGAAGCTTGGAGCAAGAGGGCTTGGCCTACAGATCTCACTTTAGTGACAGGACTCAAACACACGGAGAGAGCAGAGAGGCCGAAGATGAGCCAAGAGACTTCACAGTTTCTAAAACACGCTCTCAGAGGGTTTCCTCCTTCTCAAAGCCGCCCTTCTGTAGTCTCTCATATTCCATCATGCACCAGGGCTTGGATTCTCGCCCTAAAGCATGCAGAGTTCCTCCTATGACAATCTCTCCCCCCAAGCAGAGCCCAGGAGAGGCATCACAGTCATTTCCCAGCCCAAAAGCTTCAGGTGAGTCCTCCCTCACCAGCCCCAGTCGACCCAGTAAAAGGAGTCTACTGGAGCCCGAGAGCGAAGATGTCCCTGAGAGGAAAGTACGTGTGGTTACACCCATCCACCCTGCTGGCACAATCCGACGTAGTGATCCAGAAGAGCTGAAACCAGCAGAACCAGCCCATGCTGTTCACCTCAACAATCATCTTCCCGAGGGACACCCTACAACCACTTTTCCCCCACCTCATGCCGCACCCCTCTATGCTGGCATATACCCACCTGGCAGCCTGGTGTCAGGGGATGGGCTCCAGCAACATCCGGGCCTGCAGTACCTGAAAAGCCAGTCAGCAGTATCCCCCCTTGTGCCCCCATTATTCCACTCCATGATGCTCCACAGGCAGCTGCTGGCCCCTAGCCCTAGCCCGCACCACTTCTACAGGCACCCTGGTGGGGCAGCACTATATGGGGACCTGTTGCACCATCTATACCCTCTCTCAACCCTCCCACCACCTCAGCTCTCCTCGGTACACCCCAGCACCAGACTCTGAGAAAGAGCAAGCAATTATTTCTTACTCTCTTTCTTCATCGTCAGAAACTGTCTCAGCTTCTCTTTGTCTTCGTTTCTCTATCTCGGGGATTGTGGCTCAGTCAAAACAAAACACTGATTATATAACTTTGGCTGATAGCTGACTGGTAAATGTATCAGTCAGGTGAACTGAAAATTCCATTTTCTTTTTTTTTTTTTTAAATTTGTGTATGCCTTTGTTTATATACTTTGCACTGTTCTTTATTTGTATCACCACTTACTGTATCTTTTTTTGTTGTTGTCATATTCTTATTTGCACAGTGCTCATGTGTATGTGCTCACAAATCAGTTTGCCGCTCTCAGTAACCATGAGTCAGGTTGTTGCTCTGGATGTGTGAAATGTGGAGGGCAACAGAGAAAAGCCATTTGTTTACTACATCTGAGGGCTAAACTTCGTTGCTTAAAAACACTACAAGTGACATGACAACGTAAATCAAATTCTTTATATAACTAGAGATGCGTTCACAATTGCAAATTGTGTTCAGCGCATAATTACTCTTTAGGCAGCCAGTGGTGTTGTATCTGTTTACATGTCTCCACGCTGAGCTCTGTTGCCTGTTTGTGCCACAGTAAATCCACACGGACTCTTTGGAATAGACATTAACACTCACTGTGGTGCTGCATAACATGAATAGTTTCATCATAACAAAACATTTAGAGGTGCTGTGTATGACAGATGTACTGTAGACTCACTTGTTCCTCAGTTCAGGATTTTTTTTTTTTTTTTTTATTAATCGTGTATTTCAGTTCAGATACAAGATAAGCAGTTTTCATGTCCAATCTGTTGACAAATCACAATTTTTTTTTTGTTGTTTTGTTAATTGTTGACAAAAGGTCGTTAAATTTTTACTTTCTAAACTAAACGTGATATGACCCCTAAATCTTTTCGTGACTCTAGCGGCTTGTTTTTGTCTACAGGACCAGCATAATGAAGCAGCCGCTGCTGTGGAATGCTCACCACAAACAAATCTGCATTTCATCTTTTTGTTCTTGACTTGAAAAGCTATTTTTTTTGTTTGTTCGTTCGTTTTTTTGTTTTGGTGAACATATTATTTTCTTCAGTACGCTGAAAAGACTCCCTGTATGATTTGATAGGAATGTTGTCACTTAGGATATTACAGCTTTGCAAATATCTGTGCCTTTCGCAGTGTTGGATTAGAGTTAGCACTACAGTTGTTAAGGTTTTATCTTCTGTAGCAGGGTAGGAATGTCAATATTACTGTCACTTTCGTCTGAAATGAAGCGCACAGACACCCATACAAAAATAATATGGCACACTTGGCTACCAGACACCAGACTTAATGGGTGAGGCACAAAAAGTAATGTTTTTAAAATGTAACCTAATGGTTAATATTTCTGCTTAAATTATAAAGTGCCCCTATTGTGCTCATTTACAGTGCTCATGATACCTTTTGGGGATCTATTAGAGTACGTTTACTTACTCTATCGATGAAAACCTTGTTTTTTTTTTCCCGTAATGTTTTTACCTCTGAAATGGTTCCCGTACTTACCTAAATGGTGATATTGTTAGACAAGGTCACTGTTATAATTCTAGCAGTTCAGAACAGTAAAATAGCATTAACGTTACAGCTATTTTAAAGCCTCAGTGGGTTGCATTTGTGTCAATACTTTGTGCTGTTTCCGTTGTCTGACAACAGAAATAGAAAACTATGTAAATATAAAAAGCTTTATCGAGAATTTGGCTATATTAAAATATAGTACGAGTTATTGCACATAGGAAGACAGAAGCAAAAGGACTGCTAATGTTAGCCACATCAGCTGTGCTCTGCACCAGGTATTTCCCAACTATTCTAAGACATAGCTGTCAAAAATAAAAGTAATTCGGGGGGGGCCAGTTTAGTTCACAGGCGGCCATGTGCCGCAGGGCTAAATGGAGCGGCCCGGGTTCGAGTCTGATCTGAGGCCCTTTACTGCGTGTCTTTCCCTACTCGCTCTCCCTTTTTCCTGCCTCCTCTTCACTGCACTATCTAATAAAGGCAAAAAGCCCCCCCAAATACTTAAAAACAATAAATAAATGTAATTAATCTTCAGTTCCTCAGATGCCAGAGTACATGAAGCCCCTTGTGGTCGCCCTTACAGCCAGCAATAGATATAACTGATATATGCAACATTTTAAAGAAGGTGCAGCTGGTTGCATCTGGATTTAATTGATACTGCTGCTCATTATTTTTTGTCTGAGGGCGCACCAAACTAGCTGCTAGGTATGCAATATGCATTGTGTTACATTATGACGTAGACAAGTAAACAAAGCCCGGACTGGCAAAGCAGCTCAGCAGCAGTAGTTTCTGTAAGATATACACAAAAGCTATATAACAGATAAATAAATAGGGTAAAACACATGATAGGGGCACTTTAACAAGTTTCAATTTTAAACAGGCTTTAACCTAATGATCAGTATTTGTGCTTAAGTAAATCTGTTAACCTAGCTTAACTCTGTCAGGCAGTCGATTATACATGAACCTGCAAGACTTACTGATTTACTGATCCAGGCACAGGTCTGGTGTCTCATCCGCAGGGCTTGTGTGCTCTATGTGTTTTCTAGCAGTGATGAAAAGGTACCAGACTCCATAAAGTATGCCTACCATGCTCCATAGCCTGAGGTGGAAAGACAACACCTGCGCTGGCTTTTACAACCACTATATAATTGCAATCCAGGATAGTCGAAGTATGCAGTGAACATGTCTGGTGTTTCAAAAGAAGAAAAAAAACAACAATCTGTAAAACGTCTGTAAAGTTTTACTGAATACTTAGATAAAGACGTTCATTTCTGATTAAGTACTGTACATTGCTGTGTGTAGGTAAAACTGGCATTAGTGCTGGCTCCTGTACAGAACATTCATACGGGATCAATTCATGGCAACCCCGCCCCTCTTGTCTTATTTTGTGTAAATAGCACTGTAGATAGTACCGCGTGGTTGTTATCATATAAACTGTTATAATCTGTATATAGTATAAAAACAGTATAAAAGTTGGTTACACAATCTAGCCGTGTCCTTGTTTGCTCTGTTTCAAGGTCACCGTGATCACGTTAAATTCAAACACTACAATTTAAGAATTAGGATAATGTTTATTTGTTGTCATTTTTTCCCCCCATGTTGTTTCCATTAATGTGCATCCTGAAAGTGTTTTTTGATACAGCAGCCATCTGTTTACCAATCACCCAGCTGGCAGGCAAGACAAAAAAAAAAAAAATACACATTTTGTATTATATGACTTCCTGTATATTTAATTAAAGTATTTTACTATCTATATGTTTCTTCAGTTGTGTTCTTTAACTGAACTGCAGATAAATAGCAAGGGTTGGATAAACTGGTATTTAATGCCAGTGTGCTAACATCAAAGTAATGTTCTTTTTTTCCCCTCTCAGTAAATGCAGTGTGAATGGGGTTTTATTATTGTAATACCATTATCTGGCTATGAGATTCCATCCGCCTTAATCTTCACAACAGGCTACCTCTGGGCTCAACGCCAGAGAAACCTCTCCAGTATTTGCTGCAGTAGAGAAATGTGCCAGTGCATGTATCTCTATGGGATGTGTACTAGGTTGCAATAAAAGCTATGCTTTGACTTTTATTGCCACCCCCTGGTAAACCTTTAACATGAAAAATATTCAGTAATACTTCCAAGCTCAGCAAAAATAAAGCAGCCTCACCAGGGTAGAATGTAGGCCGTTTTATTGCAGATCAGCAATCATAAAAAACACTGTGAGCTTCCAAGACAACAGAGCTAGAGGAAAATTGCACCTTTTGAGAAATATTAACTACAGTATTTTTTTTAAACATTACACTGCACAAGCACAAGATTAACGAACTGCTACTTTGTAATACATAAAAATCAGTTCCACTAAAAGTTGATTAATATGCCAAAAGCAACATTGAGATGACAGGATAATACAGAATTAAAAGTATTTTGATCAAAAACAATTTAAAAAAAAAAACTACAAATTCACAATGCTATCATTATTGAAATAAAATTAATGCACGCAAATTTGGCTCTAATAAAGTAATAACTTTTCATGCAATTAACTTCACCAGGGCTACACAGGCAGTTGTCCAAATAACACAGCGTTCATAGTATCTGCTAGTGGTGCTTTTTTCACATTTTTTCAAGCATGCCTAGTCTAACTGAAAATGGTCCAGATACTGATGGGAATGTAGGATGTGCAATTTAATTATGGTGATAATCATAGAGTCTGAGACACAACCACTATTATCATCAGTGAAAACTGGTGGTGTGCAGTTTCAGCCTTGAGCTCTCGCTTATACTGTATACAGCTTAAGATCAAAGTGACTAATGCATCAGTAATACACACCAAACACACAAAAAAAAAGCATTTTACATGCTGCTAAAATTGAGCTGCCTTGCCTTTTGTACACTTCCCTCTTTTTCAAGGGTTAAACCCTCCTGTAATCCACCTCCCCCTAACTCCGCATCTTCCCCTCTAAATTAAACAGAATATGGAGGATGAGATTTAAGAAAACAGAGACTATAGCTTTCACTACACTGCTTAAACTGGGTTGTGAAGGTAGATCAGTCAAATGTTTTGTACACTGTGTGTAATTATGATGGCCATTCTTCAACACAATATCGCTAAGTGGCTGGCAGTATTGGATATGTTCAAAACACACACACACACACAAGGGCATTTATTATTTCAGCCACTCAAAAGGCTCATTCATTCAATAATGTTCATCGCATATATTGGCTGTAGTGTTAAATTATGTTGGACATACTGTGTAGCCACTGAACACCAAGGTCACTCCATTATTAAGACCTCGAGGGAATGTCACATTAGTGCTCGCAATTGCTCTTAAAATTCTGTTCCTTAAAATCAGCTATTACGGTCATAAAGTCATCACAGTAAGTAGAATAAGTCAATAGTTCCAAAAGGAATGACTCATCCACAGTTGGCCAATGGATCAATTCCAATTTGGGTGCTTTTTCAAAGGCTCTTTCTTCAGTCCATGTTCCAGTGGCAGAGCAAAGAAATAAGCCTTTTCATTTTAGTGGGATTGATGATGGTAGTGGTGGTGCTCAAGCCAGCATTCAGCTTTTAATTTCATCTATGGGTTAGCTGCACACGAAAGGTTTAGAAATGGAAAGTGGAGCAGGAAATGCATAGACACAATCCTGATATTGCAATATAAGGTGTTAACTGAAATGTGAGGCCCATCACCCACCCACCCTTTATAGCAAATGGTCATTAAATATTTTTGGAATTATGCTTTGCACTGTTGAGTTGGGTGGTCAGTATGAAACTGGAGCTGAGGAGATAACCGAGCTAAGGACTGAACGTTTGCCTGTGTCCAAAGGTACCTGCACTCACATCTAAAGCTAATTATTAACATGCTCTAGATAAAAAGAAAGTGTTATAATAACCACTCAGTTTTATTGTGCATTTTGTGCTTGAGTAACCTCTCTGAGCCGTGTCATGACCGTCCCAGTGAGCCACTGCTTCTGACATAATCCTCCCTTCACACTTTATTTTTCAGATTTAAAATATTTGATATAGACAAATGTGCAGGTAAACAGATTTGTTACGTGCGGAGAAAGCGAGTCTTTGCATTTCCACAGTTTTATAACCTTCCTAATCTAAACTAATTCTCCTGGCTCAACCTTCTTGTTTACTGTACATATATATGAGAGTAGTATTGAATTTTTTCCAATCAAACTGTCAGCAAATCACATTTCCCAAATGATAAAGTATTCTCTCAAAAGACCACACCAACAGCCAAGCTCAAATATCATCGCAGATGATGAAGAGCTTGCATCAAATATTGCTATATGTGATTTTATCATTGTTACCCAGCTCAGTTGCAAAAGTGTGATAGTTATCTGCATTAGTAGTAAGGTTAGCTTACTGTAGATGTGGTCTAAGGTTGAGGTTACAACGCTTTAAGGTTCATCCTCTCCCTGAAAGACTTCCTCAGTTTGCTCCGTGGTGCAGGAACAGGACCGTGACCATCAGCGGCTCTGACAAAGCCATGATCAGCTGTGGCCTCAGGGGTCAGGGTGTGGTGGTTTTGGTAGTCCAGCTGCTGGAGGGGTGGCTGGGGCTGACCTTGTTGGTGTACACTGAGCACGCCCAGAGGAGCATTTTTTCGACTTAGGGCGGTGGCTCCTCCAGCATTATTCCGCTGGAGCTGCTGGATGATGGCAGAAAACTTGGCATCCAGAGATGGTCTGCCTGTTTTGGACCTTGTGGCTGGATGTGAAGTGCTAGTGCTGGAATTCTCCTTCTCCTGGTATGAGGAAGGAGGGCACTGATGAAGACAGGCAGGGAGAGGAGGTCTGACTGGACGGGTGGGGGGAACATAAGGCTCTCTGTCAGGGGGAGGAGGTGGAGCACGTCGCTTCTTGCTGCTGTTGGTGGTAGTGGTGGCAGAGCTGCTGTTGTGGGGATTGGGGCTTGAATAAGGGGTGGAGGTTTTGCTCTGGGACAGAATACCCTTCTGCACTACCACTGAATGGGACCCGTCAAACAGACCGGACCAGTTAGGTGCCTCTTTCTCCTCTTCATGGCCGATGAGGAAGTGTCCATCTGTCTCCTCAATTTTATTGTGGATAATATCAGTAATGCTCTCAAACTTACCAGGTGAATTTATACCTGCAAGTGAAATAAATAAACACCAAAATCAAGTCGAGCATTAAGCATTTTCTCTGATGTACAATTAAAATACAATAAAACAACACAAAGGCATCCCAGCATTATATTTTGCTTCTAAAAGCATCTAATTTACATGCATCACCACTGAAATGAAATCTATCGTGCATATTATCCCCCCCCCCCCCCAGTGTCTTACTTGCTGTGAGCACTTGTATTACATCTTAAAATAAATATGTGCAAATATAAATCCTGTTAAATCCTCGACATCAAACAGTCAACAAAATATTAACCTCCGTCTAACTCACTTCAGTCACTCTCTCCAATTACTCTACTCACTCAGGTCGTTGTAAACAGAGTCTGCTTGCTTGGCGAGAAAGAGCGATGGTTTCCGTGGAGATGCGACCTCGATCTTCATTAGCTGGTCGCAGCAGTGCATCCACTGGCCTGGTCGTAAACAAGGACAGGCATGATGATAAGAACTATACCATCTGTTCTTAAAATTTAGCCGAGTGTTTGTGCAACCGCTTTTCCTGTGCAAACTAATTCACACACACACACCTCTTTTTTTTTTCTTTCAAACACACACAAAACCCTTTATAGAAGCATTCATGAATCCAAGCTTTCATATAGAAATGCTTGTATATGGTAACATAACACACTCACTCTGATCATAAAGGTGTTGGTGGAGGGCGTCCACCCAGTCCTCCAGCTGTTCCCTGGTGTCTGCGGTTAAGACGATGGTCTGAGATCCCTCTGGTGAAGGGTTACCGATGGACAGACTCCTGGATCTGCGGCCTGATGATTCCTTCTCCAACACACGGATTCGGGTGTCCTGCACAAACAGCAAAAGTAACTTATCACAAGCTGAAAATTCAGTCTAACAGAATACAAATCACAGCTCTGTGCGAGTTACTGCACTAAAAACTACATTGCTGATATTGCAGAAGAAAATTAATTCCACAGCAAAATGTCAAAGTCCCAAACCGCATCTCAGTGAGTAATGTGGTATTTTGTATTTTGGTTACTCTGCAAATGTTAGGGAAAAGGTGAACTGAGATTTAAATCAATAATAATGAATCTAATCCTTAACTTCTCTATCCAGACAGCACAATTGAAACATAATGAAGTTTAACCACAAAGCTGCTTTTCCTTATCTAACGCAATGACTTTCTTCTTCTATTCTTGTGTTCTAAAATTATGCAACCGAACAAAAATAATTGTCATTTTCTAGCCAATAATTCAATAATTTTACTATTTTCTCTTACCTTGTTAATGGGTACTTTGAGAATGGGCTGCACTTTAGCATCAATCTCTTCTGGGGTGAAGAAACAGGACAAAAAGCCAGCGCTCAGCACGCAGTAAAGGCTGCAGCAGCGGTTCATCCCTTCCACACTTTGCTGTAAATCAACACAATACCAACAAACCGTAAGATACTGAAGAATCAGTGATGATGCTATCGTAACAAAATAACAATTAACACACCTTCTGGCTCAGGTAACCGGCCATCATGGTCTGTGTCATACAGGAAGGCTGAGCCACTAACCGGCAGCAGAGGTTGCCATAAAGTGGAAGCCAAGATGACCACTCAGCTGTAAGGATGAAGAATAGCAGTGGCATGTAACATAAGTACAAAATAAAGTTCATTTAAAATGAACTTCTAGAAAGGAGAAATACATTATTTAGATATATATAGCTAGAAAACATTCAGGCATTTTGCTTCTTACCATCTTGGAGGACAATAAGGGAGTGAGACTGAAAGCTGCCTTCAGCCTCGGGCAGACGCAGCGTTGTGTAGGCCAACAGGCTGTATTTGGTTCCACTGGTACAGGTACACAGACACACATACAGAGCTTTTTAGCAGTCTTCAAACAGTGCACACCGACTTGCTTTAATTCCCTGGAAGATACTGTAAATGTTTAAATTTAACCATAACAGTGAAGATAATGAAGATATTTCAACATATAACATGTACACAGCCTATATTGGGTTTGCTGTAAATTATATCCCAGGTGATATTCAGCTGAAAGTCCAAATTAATGATCTAAATGGTTTTAAGCACCCTTATTGAATCATTTTAATAATATCTTTTTATTATGACAAAAAAAAAAAAGATTATCTAAAGGTTAAACACGCCATTTTTGATAAGCCCTTTTTTTTTTTTTTTTTTTAAACACACACACACTACAGTACTTGTGATTTGCTTGCAAAACCCTAACAAAGTCTGGAGCAACATCCCTTGTTCCAGTAACAAGTCATTGTAGAGTTATTGCAAAAAATCTTGAGCCAAGAGCCCATAAAGGATTTTATGATAACACAACACATACGATGGTATTGGGTTGTGCTGTAGGAAGGTGTCAGGGTCTGGAGTGTCCAGCAGAGAGCAGAGCTTCCTCCCAGTGCTCTTTCCAAAGGAGCTGCGCAGCTTCTTAGCCAGTTTCTTTGGCGTGTTTACCAACGTGTGCTCCTCCTCTAGCGCACAGCTCCACAGCTCCACCTTCAGCTCAAAATGAGGAACTGCTTCTTTACTGAGGGCAGGAATTTCAATCAGAGCAATAAACATTTCAACTTACTAATAAACCAGAAAGCATTTAAGTGAAAAAGAATGTTATTTAATACATGTACTGTTCATATAACTAAATACATATAAAATTCCAGTTACATATAAGTCCATAAAATAGAGATTCTTCCACCTAAAGAGGCGTCACCATATCAAATGCAGCAGTTCAGGGAGTACTACTTTGCATATTACATGTGCAAAAAAATACTTACAAGACGGTGACTCCCTCAAAGCAGATGTCAGTGACTGATCTGTCCACCACAACCATTTCAGTGTCAAACACCTCTGAGCCAATCTGCATCAGACAGAACACGGCCACCCTGCGAGAACCTAACACACACCAGGGACGTACAGTATGCATGTGTCAAAGCTGAAAAGGCAGCAAAGCTGAACATGAGGCATTAATGCTGACAAATAAAGAGCAGACATACTCCCTCTGTTGTTAAAGTGGTCTGAATCCCTCCACATCAAAGGTACGCGCAGCCCTGCATTAGCAGAGTGTTAAATTAGCTCGACAAAAATTTAGGGGGCAAAATGTTGCAAGGAAAAGTAACCATTATAGGTGTGTCGTACTGAGCGATTCTGAATAAAAGGGGAGCAATCTTACCAGACAAAGCAAGTGTCCCATTACAGGGGAAACGGTAACCTGAAACTGGATCTGAAGGTCTGGAAGAAAATTTGGATTTTACATTACAATAGATCACAATGTGTACAGTAAAATAAATGCACTGCAAAAAAAAAAAAAAAAGGGAGTGCTGTATGATTAATATGACACACATCTAGTAAGACCTCCTGTATTTTGACCTATAAAAACTTTTAAAACCCACTCAGTTCTCTCTTAAGTAACGATCGTTTTTTTCCACCCTTCCCACCAGAGTTAACGTCCCCATTTGTTTGTGTACTCAAACTGAACAAGACTGGACCATAGGCAGCCATCGGCTTACCTTCCGACTCCCCCCATCACGTTCTCTTCCTCCTCTTTATTCTTCCGCAGCTCAGCGAGATATGCCTTTATCCGGGCGTTGCAGGTAAACAGGTTCTTGGAAGCGTTTAGTACCTGGTCTCTCTTACTGCAAGCGAGCAGCAGCTTGTAGGCCCCCTCTCGCATTCGCATCTCAAAATCAAGCTTCTCTTGTATGTTAGTGGTCTTTGTGGACAGACGAGAATTAAAGAATCAGTCTCGAAATAAATAAATAAAAAACAGGCCAACAGCTTTTCTATTAGATTTTCTATTGTGTTAGTAGTACATCAAATAAATGGTATAACAGGAAAAATTGGATATGATGAGTGGCGTCACAGCAAAGTTGCCCTTGAATGTTATTTTTTCACAAAAAAAAAAAGAAAATTCTAAAAAGGGACTTAAATGTGTCAACAAGCTATGCAAACAGTTTTCAGCCAAAATTATTCTTTAGATGATCAGAATTTTCATCCAGTCTTTTAACCCACTTTACCATCCTCCCCCCTTCTATTAGTTCATAAATCATTCCTCAGTGTTTATAACCCAATAAGACCTTTTAGGTCATCGGGTGCAGATCTTTTACCTGTTCTCTCAATTAGATCTAAGTGTGCTGTGGGTACTTTCAGTTACTGTGGTCCTGTTCTTTGGAACACGCTGCCTGCTGATCTGAGGTCAATTACAACTGTGTCTACATTCAAAAACAATGTTAAAACCTTTTTATCCTCACAGGCTTACACTTAATAACTGTGTGAGTGAGTGAGTGAGTGAGATTGTATTTCATTTCTTTTTTTAAAAAAGTTTTGTTATTTTTATTGCCTTAAGACATTGCAGACCTACATAGTTTTTTTTTTTTAAATGGCAAGAGTTTACGTTTAATGAAATTTGCCATATAAAAATTGACTGACATTCTCAAAGAAAAGCAGTTGTTAAAAATAAAATGTCACAGTCTCTCTGGCACCAGCAGAACTAAAGTTGTCTGGGTTTAATACAAGTTACAGATATAAAACAACATAGTGAACTGAGGTTGTCAGGAAATTAGATCCTCTTGCCCAAGGATGTCAACATCATAATCAAATCACAAGTGCCACACCTCGCCATTAAGTGCATTCTTAGTGAAAAAACTGACTTCCCAGCAATTTTCACACTGACAGATTTGGTTCCAGATTGGATCTTTTTAGTAGGCGGGTTTTCATTTGGCACCCCTGCTCTAGCCCCAGTAGTAGCTACCACCACAGTAAACATGGTGGTGACACACGGCTGTTTAAAAATGTTAAAACTTACTTGAAGTCACTCACTCAAGAGCAACCTTTCGGTGATGTAATGGCGCATGCATGAGGGGGTTAGATGATCAAAAGAGTACACACGACATACAGCTGAATGAGCTTATAATTACATGATGCACCTGATCTTGTGTAGCTCATTTGCAGTTTTAATGACAAAGATGCAGAATGTTAATGTATGAACGGCGTATCTAAAAGCACAAAACAAGTGACAACTGCCAGGCATGCAGCACAGATATTCTAACTAAATGAAGTCTGATGATGTCTGATATAATCACATCTAAATTAATACGAACATTATCATTCTCCGGATCACAAACTACAATATGCACCTGTAGCTTCTTAGAAATCTGTCGTATGTGCAACAAATTCATATCCTCCACTATCTGAAGAGTGTCGTTCAGAAGACTAGGGCATCGTTGCATGCTCTTTGCCTGCAGGGACATTAGTTTGAGCATAATTAGAAGGAAGCAAACATGCTCTAGTTTCAGAGGTGAAAATTGGCAAAAAAGAAAAAAAAACAAAAAAAAAACGGGGGAGCTTGCCAAAGCAAGTCAATAGTTAGGAGAAAATTTGTCATTATAGCTGTGTAAATGAAAAACATCCGTATTAGCATGTTTGCCTTGCACTTTGCACCCACTCCAGCCTGTCACTGATTTGGCGTTTTAAAGCATACAAAACAATCAGTATCTTGCCGCCCATACCTCTGTTTGCAGGAATAAGGTACTCTGTCGTATTTTCTTTCGTTTAATCTCCATATCCACCGCGGAACCGGACATAAAAAACGACCTGGACCTCCCGTTTTGTATGGAATTTTGAACGTCCCGCGGATCGCCCATGTTCGTCCGTTCGCCCATTCGCTAACAACAGTAGCACCAGCAGCAGCACATTCCTACTCCTGCTTCCAACGGACAGGGGGCGGTTCGATTTGAACTACCGTACCTTCCGGAAGGGAAATGGTATCGCTTAAAACATAAAGTAAGCCCATTAAAAATCTTGAAAGTTTATTGTACTTTCTTTACATACAAACAAATGCTAACAAATAAGAATTACGCTATAAATTGTAACAAATACGTACAACTTAATAAAATGTATTAGTTAGCATGACATGGGCAGATCAAGTCTTAAAATTAAAACAAAATTAACTTATAAACTAACCTCAGCGATGGAAAATCTCTTTTAAATTATTTAAAAAATATTCTAAAAAGAATACCTAGGTTACTAGTAAGAAAATTAATGAAAAACAAACGCTCCGCTTTTCCCGTCGGCACTTCCAAAGATTAAAAACGAGTGCTTTCACGCCAGCAGAGAAGGGGCGTCATTGCGTCAGTTGCCAGACAAAACAGGGCTGTACCGTTTTCGAGTTTGAATTTGTAGATGGTATAAAATTACGAATCACAGTTTAAAATAGCCTTTTTTATTATTTAATTTAGCTGAAAAATACATTTTAATATAATATTTGAATACGTACAGACGTGCAAAACGTACAAAATTGTAAGCTGTAAGCCTCATTTATAAGTATAATTCTTATGTTTATGGAATGGGTACTTCCCTGACCTCTGCAATTTGTCATGTTTAAGTGGTGGATGTTTTTCTTGTAATGCCACATCCCTAATTAGTTTAATCATTTGTTTAGTTCCTGGACCTCATGCAGCAAGTCCAGCTTTCATTTTCACCATGACCTCTGCGCAGCCCAGGTGGTGGTACTGTAACAAAAGACCCCGGAACGTAACCAGTGAGTCCAGGAAACCCGCCCACCCGGTTCTGGCTGACATCGCTTCTGGTTGAGTTGGAAGCATCCACGGTTGCAAGTGCGGACGCAGGCGCTGCTGAAGATGAACTGCGTCAAGCTGGCCAAAGAAAATCCACCAAGACAGGAAATGACATCAGCTTTTAAAAATTAAAAGGCAGGATTTTGAAAATTAGATGGTATTCATAGGCAGTGTAATCCTGTGAGTCAGTCTGTGCACAGTGATGTCAGCTACTTTACCATCTGTAGGGCATTAATAGTCTGAGCGACTGCCCTGCAATAATCCATGTCTGTCTGTAGGTTGTATTCATAGATTATGAGGGTTTTTTTCATCCTGTGGGCCCAGAAAATTTGACTCAGCATTGCACCAGCAGCTGATCTTTAAGTTGTATAATTGGAAAAAAAGAGCATTTTGTAAGTGTTGGTGTAAAATGTAAAATGTATTCACTTCTGACAGGATACAATAACTTGAAATTGCATTGAAAACAAGTGTTATACTGGTTTATAGCTTAAAAATGTCTTACAATTTCCATCTTACTTACATTTTAAAATAATTGAATCAATGATATCATTTGTTTTAGTAATGTTGGGTCTAGGGTACAATAATCCAATAAATGAACAATAAATAAACAGAGCTATATGTAAATTTACAAATGCAGTAATATTATTGTACATGTACATACAATTTGGGCTTTTTATTGTTTTTTAATTTTCCCCATATAATAAATGATTCAAAATACTCACAAGCTGTTACATGCATAGCCTGTAATGCATGTTTTTTCAAATGATGGTTTCACATATACCAAAAATAGAAAAGGAACCCACGGAGACACAATTTGAATAAATGTTTTTCACAAAGAAAATATAAACCAAATTTTTCTGATGTAAGTTTTGTGTGTGTGTGTGTGTGTGTGTGTGTGTGTGTGTGTGTGTGTGTGTGAGTATGTGTACTTTTTGACAACTTCAGCATCTCTTTTTTACAATCATTTCATATATTTTGATTTATTTTTTCTTTATTAGAAATTACACTCAGTGTACATTAACATGAACCTTTTCCTCCCCACAGATTTAGGTGAACCTCATAAGAGAAAGACTTTGTTTGAAACTCTGGTTAAACTCAAGTGATCACAAGATTATAGTTGTGCACATGTTTCTGAATACTCAGCATGTCACCTTCAACTCAGATTTATAAGAATATCAAATAAGTAAATAAGTAATTAATTTTTTAGAAACTGGTTTAACAACAACATATTTCTGGTGAAACAGCTTTTAAATTGTGAAAGGCTTTCTTACTTATATAAAAACTTGGTGGAGAAATTACTACTCTTATAAGAGTAGTAATTAGTACTCTTAAAAAGAGTGCTGAACCATAAAAAAATTATTAGCTGGCATTGTGTTGATTACATGAATCCACAGAGAGGTCCCAGTGGATTCAAAGCTGGTCACTGGATTTGAACCCAGGACCATCTTGCTGTGAGGCAATAGTATGAACCACTACATGACCATGCCACCTACACATAGCCCTAAAAAATAAATTTTTGAAGAACACAATTTATTAGTAGTATTCAGAAATCCTATTTTCTCCAGTATTGAAGTACGCATCGTGAATTTTCTCATTTACTCAAATTTTAAACACATCAAATGGTATATAAATATATATTTCTTGTCACCATATGTTCATTCTTATAAGTATTTCAACTCATATTTCTCTGTTGTCTTTACAGAACTAAAAACATTGCAAAGAAAAGTTATTTACTATGGAAGTTTGTTTCCACCACTAAAAAAAAATAACCCCAACATTTTTGTCATCCATAAATCAAAATTTCGGGTTGTTATCTCAAAATTTCGACTTACTAAGTAAAACTTCTGAAAAAATAACTCGAAATTGAGAAAAACTTGAAATTTTGAGCTATCAATAATCTGAAATTTTGACTAATGCATGGCAGGCAACAAAAAAAATCTTCTCTGCTGTGGCGGAAACAGCCTTCCACAATTTACCGTGACAGCCCTACTTCAATTATGACAGAAGACTCAACCCGCAAATCTGAGCATCCGTTTTCACTCTAACTTTTATTGTGGAGCGTCTAACCGGAAGCACTGATTGGTCTGTCCGCTGCGCTGAGACGCCTCTCTCAGGATGTTGGTCCGCTCGCCGCTGTTTTGCAGGGAGTCAGTAGCTTATTGCTGAGCAACGGAGGGAGAGAAGGCCACCGCATAGAGCCAGACTGAACTGCAGCAACGACAGGGCTGGGCTCCCCACACGCACTCAGAGCAATAAACAGCTTTAAGGAAAGGGTAAGAGTGGAGTACTTGATTTTTTCTTCGCGAACAGTGTACAATAGCCTGTAATATGGTTTTGGCTAGGTGGTTGACCGTTACTCACGTGAAGTTTGCGGCAGACAAAAAATAGAAAGAGTCGGTTTTGCTTTCATCTACTGATGTCAGTTTCGCCTTTCAGTGAGCTCATACAAAATTCCCCCCCAAATTTTAAAGCAATTAAATTTGTAATAAATTTGCAAGGTAACATTTAGGAAACAAATATCCTGCTGCGCCTCTAACGAACAGACTAGTCTGACTCCCTCTGGGCTAACGGGATGGCTACTATTGTCAGCAGCAACATGACAAGCATACCCTGCTCCACCTTTGTAAGCCACACAGACTATAGCCACTTTGTTGCCCCTGTAAAAACACCGGCCACATAGTGCGCTACTACAGATCAATACTATTGTTTACTATTGACCTGATTTTATCCATTAGTTGCATCCTTCTATAGTCGCACAGAGGCTAATCAGACAAGATGCACATCAATGAAGGTCGGTCACACTGGCCGCTTTGTTTATCTTACTGGAAACATGCTAGATTCTGGGTAATCTTTGTGTCTGTATTGTTGAAGAGGTAGATTTTATGGGCAGGTTTTGCACTAAGTAAGGCAGCTGCCGAGTGTTTTCCGATGTCGGACCCCCCTCCTCTTCTTCTGTGTGGAGGCTTTGTTTTCGTGGGGCAGATGTAGCTGGCCTGCATGCATCCGCTCTCTTTGTGTTGAATTTGATTTTTTTTTTTTGATTTTTTTTTTTGCTGTCATCATTACACTAGCTGTAAACTTTTGAAAATAGCAACAGATATTGTAGTTTTGATGCCATACGATAACTTGAAATCTAGCACTCTCATAGGTTGTTCTTAAGCAAATGGTACTTGATGCTACAAATCTGTGCAAAAATGGTGTAGTTACTGTCTAATTACTGTTACCAATTGAGTCCAAATGATAGAGGCAGATGTATATGAATCAAAGTTACACAACTGTTCAAAACATTTAGAACTAATGTTTCTATTCACAGCAGTAGAAGCAGTTTAATTTCATTTAATCAGCTTTACTTGTTCCTTTAATTTCATCTAGTAGGCTCAAAGGTACCAGTGAAAGTCACTTGCAGCTTTGGTCAGGGTTTGTAACCCATTTAGATGTTCTTGTAGAGCTACGTGTTTCACATCAGTGTGTCTTGCTAGTCTCCTCCCTTCAGCTGTAAGAATTCAAATTTCTTGGATTTGAGCCATAAGAATGTGCAGATAATACCATCCAATCCAGCTTTGCTGCTTTTCCTTTTTCTCCTTTTTTTCCCCTGCCTCCTTCCTGTGTTCTCCCCGCAAATGTGGCTGCCGGCAGGCTTGTTGGCTCCACTGGCGGTTGCATTTTTAAAAACTGTGTCAGTGTCACAGGACGGTTGCTGCACTCTCAGAGAGCAAGCAGCAACACTGACTGAAGCCCAGCCTAAATACTTACATGTCCATTTACACAGATAGTGAAGGATAACATAGACAACCTTGCAGAAATTTGTTAAACTTTTCTTGTGTTTTATTTTTCCTCAGGAAAAAAAATCTAGAAGGTTCTTGTACTGCTGTTTGACCAGCTAACACTAGCTAGCTAGCACTGCTATAAGTTAACATACCCATTGAAATCCTGCTTTTTCACCCTCTGGCACGTTTATTCCATTTGTCCTGAATAATATTCTTTCTCAGCATCCTAACTCTTGTGACAACCTGCTGGTCAAAGAGCACAAATGTACATATATATAATGTATCCTTCAGTAATATTTTCACTTATAGATTCTATTTGGGGACATTTTTGGAGACTGTTGTTCAGCCTGCCTACGGCCATTGTGTATAGTAGGAAGTTTAGGAAGTGAGTTCATTTTACTTCTGTGGCTCTGAAGTGTTATTTGTGACAGAAAGCAACCTAGCCTGGAACTTAATATCTGAATTCCATTTTATTTAAGTTGTTTTTAAAAGTTTTGTAACTTGGAGCCTGTGGCTAAGAAAAGCACTGAATCTCAGTTCTGTAATCTGCCAGAGTAGAAACATTAAAAGGGTTATGAGAGTCACATAGCCTTGCCTGGTAACGCTCTTGCTTGTGTGCGGTGTCAGAGAGAGAAACAAGGGAGGTGAATAGAGAAGTGTGTAGTTAGAAATTGGGAGAGACAGCACAGTAGAGCAGAAAAAAATACCTCCAAACAAGCATGGTGTGATTTATATATAAAATCATCAGCCTCTCCCTTGTTATGGAACATCAAGGGTGTGCCTGATTTTTTTTAATTTTTTTATTTTTATGCCATCTAACCTCAAAATGAGAATTGAACATCTGTTTCGGGGTGGAACATACTCCCCTCCGAGTTTCCTTCATTTTGTGCTCCTTTCCACTTTAGATATCAATCTTATATTTTGGACATTTTCTATTCTCATCTCTCCCTCTGCCAACTCCTGATTGTCCTGTTATGCTGACATTTATGTTTTTTCCTCTGAAGTTCACTATTTTTATCTGCTACTGAGGCTATTGCTGCAGCCAGCATAAATGTTGGCACCATAATCAAAGTGGCAGGGTTGGCCAAATACTAATGTTCCTGTTAAAGGGCCATGGGTCAGTCATTATCTGCTCAGCAGGGGCCATGCAGGGCCATTAGAGCACTCATCAGACTTGAGGTATGCCTAATACTGAATGCAATATTTTTTAAAAGTAAATAGAGTTTGTATGTTGTGCATGTTGTGGTAATTCACGTTTGTATATTCATTTACCACATATTCTTCTCCTCTTAATCCCTATTAGAAAGCTTCCTCCAGACTTTGTTTCTGAAAAATGTAGTGTACACATGCTCCAGGGAATGAGTCACATGCACTGAAAAAGACGATGCTGCAGGACATGTGCTTCATTAACTCTCTTGGATTATTAATAATCTGTTTTTCAGTAAGCTTTTATCACTGTAAGGATTGCCCAGAGTGCTGATGTTCCTCCTTACACTCCACAAGAATAATACTGTGTTTTTTTTGTTTTTCAAAATCCATGAAGGGTAAATTTCCATATGTAGGTCTATAGATCATGTTGAACACAAGGGTCACTGAGCATGTGGTGGGTTTATGTCTTAAGGCCACAGTGTGGTGGCTTGTATTTGGTAATAATGATGAAGCAGTCAGGATGGATGCTGGCTAAATGATGGTGTTTGCTTGTTTGTTCCTCTCGGCAACTGCTCATGTGGTGTGTGTGGCTGCTTTTCTGCACCATATGGTCTCTTCTGCTGCATTGGACAGTTTTCCTTTCACCCACATGGTGCATGTAAAAGCCACATCAACTACACATAAAGCCATAGATGCACAAGGGTACCCAAGTTTCTGCTGACTTATACTGACACCATATGATTTATTATACCGTTCCATGGTGCTGTGATTCTGTCACATTAGATTAATGTGAGTATAGTCTTTTTTTTTAAACCAGGTAAATTGTGTAAAAATGAAGTCTAGTTTTTATCCACACAGACTTTACTTATATTAACCACAGACTGTTAAAAGCAGTACATAAGCTGTACATACATATGTACATAGCCATTGGTTTTGGATTCCACATTTTGAATCCTCAACATTAATGTTTGGCTGCTGCCATGCTAGTTTTTTGAAGCCAGTTAGTCTGCCAATTAGTTCTAGGTTATCAGCTAATGCTAGCAATTAGAACGAAATTAACAGAATAATAGAATATTAGAGTTTCTCTCACCAAATGTTTTGGACCACACAGCAAGCCAGAAAATGCCATTAAAAATGCTCCAAAAGGCACCAAAAGCACAAACGTAGTCGAGAGGTCCAGTTCAGTGACTTCAGTCAGGGGAGGTGAAAAAGACAGCCATCAGCGACATCTCCCTGTCAGGACACCTGTCAGTCAAAGTCCCCATCCCTTAACGTCCCGTGGTCATGATGGTCGTCCTCCTTCTACTTCCTCGTCAATCAGCAGTATCCGTTATTCCACTGGCAGTCTCTTCATATGTTCACCTCAAAGTTACACTTAACTCTAGTATCCAGACGATGAGTTTAAAAACGTTCGTCCACCTTAATGGCTCATTTATGCTCGCTGTTCATGTCCTTGTGAATGGCGCCATACAGCAAAAGCGATGGCACATTTGCTAGCACAAGCTGCACTTCGGTGTCATTTCAGCTAGTCGTGCACCTCTCATCTTTTTGTAATTTCACGTGGGTACCACTGCAGCCAGACATGAGTGTATGATCGTGTTGGTTTTTACCATAATTTTACTGATATATCAATACAGGAGCTCAGGGAGTCACAGATTATACAGAGGGAGATGTTCCAACAGTTTGAAAAGATAGGACTTTCTGGGAAAAACTTTGGAAAAAACAAACAAACAAACCCTGCGATTTCTTTGATTCTAGTTTTAACTTCTTCTCCTACTATACTAGTGCTGATGTGGAAGTTTTGTCTGAGTGGTGACATCTATTGTTCAGTAGAATACATTTTAACAGGGGAGTCATAATGTGGCGATTGACCTGCTTTTGGAGCCATCCTTAAGCAACCACTAGAAAAGCAGCAGTTTTTTGCACTTGCAGTAGGTTGCTGCTTCATATTAAAGGCCAGCCAAGTAGATATGGCAATTCATTTTAGTATCTTATGATTATATATTCATGTAGGAGAATGAGGTGATCGATTTACTAATGGATAATCACCTTGTCTGGTTTTGACAGTGATTACACTGCTAACAAGATAGCATTTCCTTGTGCTTTCCTATCAGCAGACTGACCAGTCATTCTCCTAGTGGCTTCTGGCTGCCTCTCCAGTCAGTCTTTTATCCCACAGTCAGGTGCACTCTAACTTTACCATGATGATAGTCCTCCTTCTACTCTGGAGATCTGCTGCTAGCTGGCCACTCTAAACAGAACCAGCTGGTTCTTTAATTGTTTAAGAAAGCATGGGTACAGCCTCTAATACATTTTAAACTGTGTGGGCAGAATTTGTGGTCTGTTCATAATGTGGAGTCCAGTAAGTGTAAAAGTAGAATGTTTAGCCTCACCCTGAAAAAATCCAGATTAAAATTAACAGCATTCACAGTAAAAATATAGTGACTGAAGATTTAAGCATGATTCATTTAAGTCAAATATTAAGAAGAAATTCAAGTCTTACATACTAACATGATGTTGTTGTCAGATATATAATTCAGTTTGAGATTAAAGAGCATAATAAACACTTGTTTATATTGCATGTATGTGTGTGCGTGTGTCAAAAAGATTCTCATTTGGCTCAGCCCTTTTTTGGCTCCTGCTGTCTAAGCAGGGTTTGGATGTTGGAAGAGCATCCTTGGCTGGGATACACACTGCCAGAGTACATTCAGCTTCTCTATGATGATAAACCCAAAGCACACACATGCTTATCATGGATGTCAAAATATACTATGTAGAATCTGGCTTTATAGGATTTGAGGAGGTCTGTTTTTTGGCCTTTACTGGATTTTCTTCCTTTATTAGGAGGTAAAGCAGGCCAACTTCATGTCAAAAGGAATAAAATATCACAGAATAATATCTCTGGATCAGCCATGCTCCTTTGTGTTTTGACTATGACACAGATGTCTTCATTTTTCACACATTACGCATACACTAAGCATGTTTGACAGTGGTGTCATATTCGTGTATTAAAATGGTGCATTAAAAATCCTCTAAGATTTGTGTGAGCATATTTGTGTAACACAATATAACCTGGTGTATAGGGCTGCTCCATTATGGAAAAAAAATCCCTATCATAATGATTTTGGTCAGAATTGAGATTGCAACTATTTAATTCAATTTTGCATAGAGTTTGAAAAAATAAAATCCTTTTATAAGTGGATTTCTTTGTAATTTTATTATAATTTAAATCAAAAACATGCACTAAACATGCCATAGCCTGGCGGGGAGTGGATTTGGAAGAGAAGGGTGTTTGCTGAAGGACAAAATAAGAGCGTTATCGTGAAAAAAAAAATTCGGTTATCTTATTTTAAAAATCATTTACCCTGAGCTCTGTTAAACCCTAGTGCTCATCATGGGAACATTTGTAAAAGGGAACAAAACATAATTTTTTGCAGTAAATCTAGTTTTTTTTTTGTCCCAAGAGAAACAAACATATATTACTAACAGATTTTTTGTAAGGAAAGTGTCATATATATATATATCTCACAGGAACAGCCTGGATCCTCCTTTTGTCTTGTTTAAAGAAGAACAATAGATTGTAGTCCTTCACTGCACACTTTCATGTCTGTACGTATATAGTAGACTAAGCCATCAGGGGATAGAAACGCCTTTGTCTGTCTGTCCGGAGGTTATCGTCTCCTCTTGAATCTGTTCTCCAGTTTGTTGGTTACACTCCTCAGGGTCTGTAGGATTTCTTGCACTAAAACATCACTAAGCTTGCAAGACTTCAGATTGCAAGATTCAGCGTCCCTGGCCTATTATTTATTGACATCGATCTAAAAGCCCTCACTGACCTTCCATTGGTATTACTGAGGGAATAGGCTGCTGCTTTGCTGTTTTTCTTGTATGTCAATATACTTTATTGGTTTTATACCTGCAAGGTGCTCCAAAACACTACATACAGTCTTTTCTCTCTTTGTGAAGCTACAATATTGCTTACAATATCAGTCAGAGTGACCAGAGTTTAATTTAATATAGCTACTGCTCTTTTCCTTGTCTGTTTAGCCAGAGGGCCTGTAAGTGCTGAAGCTACTGTAACCGCTGAGTGCTATTTATATTCGGACAATAAGCTTTTGCTGTTGCAAACATTAGATGCATTGCCTCATGTCTGCCAGAGAAAGACCAACCAGACATGAAAAATCAGAGCAACAAGTGCCTGAAAGCTTTTTAATTTAATTACTCCTTTGATTTCTCAGTGTATAAGTAGCAAAATGTTACAGCATCTATTACTTTGTTTTTTATTTCATATTTTATTTAGCTGCTGTCAGGTTTGAATGTAGCTGAACTGAGATTTTACAATTCAGGCATGCAACCACGCCCTTATAAGTACTAAGTTTGGCTCCTATCATAAGACCGTGTGGAAATGAGTGTGACGAGAGAATGAGTTGTCGCTCTGTGCTCATCCCGTCTCTTCCCCCTCGTTCTCTCCCTCCTACTGTCTGCTGCTTCGGTTTGCCTAGCATGTATGTGTAAGCTATCACGGTGTGTGATGTGGTGCAAGTCAGCTGTCGTGGTTGTGGCAGTTGATGCGACATCTGGAAAGTTGAGATGAGTGTTTTCTAATGGTTACCCAGCTGTTGCATCATCCTGGGACACACGTACTCAGGCCAGATGTTATGCGGAGAGCAGCAGGCCAGTGCAGCAAAAAAACATATTAGGTGATGACAATAAATAAACTGCTGCTCGCTGACACCACTTCCTGCTGCCTTCAGCCAGCGTTTATGATTGGCTAATTTTTGTGGAAGGAAAAGGTTTGAATTGTTGAAAGGACACTATGTTGCTTATATAAGTTTTTGCAGTGCAAGAGCAGTAAATCTGATTTTTAATCTTTGCTTATTTTTAATTTTGTAATGTCTTTATAATGAAAAACAACAATTCTCAATAGCTTCACATCTGCCCCCTTCTTAGCATTTAAGATTAGTCTCCTCGTAACAGTGAATTTCAATTTCTTTCAAAGGTCAGTGAGCAGCCGCACAAATGTTTTTTTTAATTCATATTAGTCAGTCAAAAAATTACCTAATTGTCCTCCGTGGATGCAAAGATGAGTGTCCTCAACAAGAAGTCCTGCACATGCTTCCTGTATCTCCACTTCCATCTCCTCCATACAAAGAATTCACAGTCATCTTAGAATAATCCTTCTCTTTCAGTCCTTGTGTGTGTGCATGTGTGTGTATTTGAGTGTGTGTTTGAGTGTGTGGGAGATAGTATAAGTGCAGGTCGGGGGTTGGGAAATTCCTGCTGAAACCCATGTGTCACTATTCCTCCTTATTAGCTCCAGCAAAAATGTTGCTAAAAACGTGGACTGGAGATGTGAACTATGACTTTTAACAGTGTGTTTAAATATGTTAACACTGAAATATTTTTGTACTGCTTCCTGCTGTGCATTGATGATCTCATTTATTGCTATATAGCCGGTGTAAAAAATAACATTAGTGCCTCTTGAATTTCCCACATGTCTTAAAATGGCACGATATATCAGACTAACAGTCACAAACACAAAGACATTCACTTTACTCACTTTTTGAAAATGTTTACATTTTCTAATTGGGATATTTTTGTAATTTCGATGCACTCACCCTTTTTAATCTTGAGACGATAAGAAGCACATGTAGCACTGATAGTATTTCTTTCTTGTTGGTCTTCAGGCCCACCACTGCATTCCTCCATCTGTGCCACTTCTTTCATGTGTAATAGTGAGAAGATTTTTTTTTTTAATGGCACCATAAAGGAGGCTGGTATGGATCTTAGCCAGGCTGTTTAACCACATTCTCATTAGGCTTACATTCTGATGTGAGTGTGCAGCGGTTATTGAGACAGGCAGCTCTGTGATGCTTTAGTTACAGTCGAGTAGGAAACCACAAATAATTATAGTGCAGCGGCAACTCTGTTGCTGTGTTTGGTTGCTCTAGTGGTGCTTCCAAACACCATCTCTGTTAATTATCTGTAATATCTGCCACATATTGTTGTCCTGTACCTACAGTGCTACCATGGTTTGTGAACACAAAAGGTGTCACCTGTTAGCCAGCATGAAATGTAAGCATGACATCATCATTGGCTGGTTTGCTGGATTTAGTTATATTATTATAACATATATTTTGCAGACAGGAAATTTTAAAGTGGTTTAGTTTTGTGTTAACTTTACTGTTAAGATGGGCTTATTATACTAAAATGAAAGGAAGAGCAAAGTGGATGGGTCCCAAGTGAAACTCTTTGCAACTTTGTGGCGAGTGACTGAAGCAACTACGAATGGAAGTGACCTGCGCAACCTGTGCACATCACTTTATATGTGGTTGGAGCTTAATACTTATTTTTGTTCTGATAATTTCATGTGAATTGTGGATGTAACCACTATGTTGCTCTTCACTTAAAACACCATCAAAGCAAAAAAAGACATCTTGAATAGTGCTTCTCTCTATAGGAGCTTGTTGCAGCAGATTACTTGTATTACAGTACCTTCCAAGTTTCTAAAATTTCCTATTAAATCTTTCACTCAGCATGTAAAGCTGTCAGATATTCAGAGTGGTTACTGGGATGAAAGCTGATCTGTTTTACATCAGAGACAGCTGCTGATATAGTCATATTCCCAACAGTGTCATGCAAGAACGGAGGTGTGCAGTTGATTAAAACTTTACCCAAGAGATTATTGAGTTGGTATACTAAGTGCTTAAGAGGTCAAGTGAGCAAGAGCTTAGCTAAATAATCTTTAATTCCCACTCTGATGGGCTTTTCTTGGCACTTTCTGCACAAGGCAGAGAGATTCTGTTATTCCAGCTCCACTTCAAGTTAATATCAGAAGCCTGGAAACCTATTTTTAATTTAGAAATAAATACTAATACTTCATAGGAACTTCAGGTGTAACCAAATGCAGCAGTCCTTTAAATTGTATTTCATAACTGATGCAACAGTAGTTAAACACTCAAAGTTTTGTTTAAAAGTGCTTTCAGTGGCATTTCTTTTACATCCTGTTACTAATTCAGACAGCAGCAGTCACTCAGTCTCTTACTCAAACCAGATTTCTAGCATGCACTATAGCCAGTCAGTTTGAAAACAGCTGTACAGGTCAGCAGCCCGTTGGTTAGATCTGCTTAATGCTGTTCTTCCAGGCTTGGGCAGTTAGAAAGTAAGAGTGGCTGGCTTTGACCTCCTTTCCAACTCATTTTAAGGAGAGCAAGGGGAGGAGGGAGGCAGGAGGGAAAATAAATGTCCTGATGGGCTGGCCAGCCAACAACTCTACATCACTTCCTCCTCTAACATCTGGCAGTGATCAAGGCAAGCAGAGAGAGAGCGAGAGAGAGAGAGAGGATGTATCTTACTGGCTGGCCCAGTGTTAATTTCCAGGCGTAGACAGAGGCATCACATTGCAAGACCGCCCACTCAACCTCATTCCCCCTACCAGCAAAACTAAATGACTTGATAGAAAGAGTTGTGTTTTTTACAGTGACTCTCTGCTGTCTTCATTTTATTTTATTTCATATGGATTTACTAATTATGCCGTGATGACAGAAAACAAATATGTAATGGCCTGCATCTGTGAGAATAAATGAAAAAAGAAGGGGGTAAAAAAAACGTTGTTTCTTCATCTTTTTCAGGATGGCGTAGCTGTGCTGTGCTGTCAGTGGTCAGTGGTCTGCAGTGAGCTACCTGGAGCAGAGGTGTGTAATAGAGTTCAACAACACAATTCATTGAATTTATGAGCTACTTTTGCATATATTCAGATTTCTAGTACATTAATAATGAGTCAAGTCATGTTTTTCTTTTTTAATACTTTTGAATGCAGTGATGCACTTTAGTGCCACAGTGTATGGTAACAAACATTAATTCATTCTTTGTTATTACACTTTTTTATTTTACCATTTATCATTATTTTTATTTTGTATCAACATTCATTTAAAGTGTAAGACTTCTGAGAACTTCTTTTTTGAAGATTGACTCTGGATTATGAGGAAAACTGCCAGGATTACATTTGTAACCTTTGAATTTTGATTCCATGTACCGTAAATTCCGGACTATAAGCCGCTACTTTTTTCACTCGCTTTGAACCCTGCGGCTTATAATATGATGCGGCTAATCTATAGATTTTTTCGGTCGCCAAAGGGCGCTGTAGCAG